>LGRX02006503.1:0-12065 GCA_001247695.2 Cymbomonas tetramitiformis
ACTATTCAAAATAACCCTCATATTTGTCATTCAGAACCCCAAAAACCAATTTGGCAGACAATTTAATGCTTTCTCATTTTTTTCTCATTTACGCCCGCGTGTCTCATTTTTGCGATATGGTCGTTTTAAGGCGTCGTGCCCCCTGGCACACAGGCTGGCGGAACGCGCAGGTTCGGGCTTGGGCAGTGGTCACAGTGTGGCTGGGTCACAGGGGGTGGCGGACCTTACCCAGACCATCAGCGACGCAGTGGTTGCTAAGTTGCAGCGGCTACAATCTGAAGACGCTGGTGGAGAACCTTCTGCTGAAGTATCTCTGGGTCAGACGCCAAGAGCGACGCAGAGCTCGCCATCTTTATCCTTACCCGCAGTGGTTGCGAAGACGCCGCAGCTACATGGCTACTATCCCACAGTCCTTGTGGGAGGACCAGATTTGAATGTGGTCCTCCCACAAGGACCTATTTTCAAATAATTTAATTGGGCATGCCGACCAAAATTGGAGGTGCGTCCAATGAAAGGTGGTCTATACAGGGTCTAGACTTAGTTAGATGATGCCTGGTTTGGCCCGGATCCGCCTCATATATCTACAACGATTGCATTCGTACATGCATCCCTCGGATTTTTCAACTCGGAATTTTTCTAATGTTAAAATCACTCAAAATAATACCGTATCTTCAATAATATTTTGCTGATAGTATATGGAGGCCGAGCATACGTCCAAGGATTCAGTAAAACCGTAGCATTGTGTACAATCATTTTTACAATAGAACACACGTTGATAACCTCATAGTGGGCATATATTTGCGCCGAACTCGACATGCCCTGTCATTTTTGGTCAAATATCAGAAAATCTAAGGGTCAATTTTGGCTCTAATGTGATGTCGTGGATGCTAGATTGAGTGCGTGCATGGCACTTCCACACCATCGTCTCGCTATGTTCGGCATATAGACACAATACTTAAATTTTTGAGCCATCTGCATGGCCATAATGTGCACTACTTTGGCGTGTATGCATCGTTGAACCGGACGAAAGGCATTTTCTTTTTGGGAAATTTAAGGCATTTTTCAGTTTTGACACCCGGTGCTGCTTCAACCGATATTTTGAGGGTCAAGATGACCTCGGATGAAAGTTTCGATAAGACACTGCCGAAAGAGCAGCTCGAGAACTTGACAACATGAGTGCTCGAATTTTCAAAGGACCTTCGAGGCGGGAGTTAGCTTGAGTTATAGCCTGGTCCTTGTGGGAGGACCAAGGTTTAGTTCGTGATTTTTGTGAAATCGCATCCACAAATCACACCCGCTAAGCATGACCCTAAAGTCACTCTAGGGACGAACCCACGCAAAATAATATTCAATTGACTAAAGAATATCATGAAAAAAGGCTTGAATATGCTTTAACGGGCAAGCTAGCGACCAATATAACCATTGCGAAGTGGTCCTTGGGGGAGGACTAGCAATTTGGATAGTAGCCATACAGCCTGGAAACGCTGGTGGAGAACCTTCTGCTGAAGTATCTCTGGGTCAGACGCCAGGAGCGACGCAGAGCTCGCCATCTTTATCCTTACCCGCAGTGGTTGCGAAGACGCAGCAGCTACAGCCTGGAAACGCTGGTGGAGAACCTTCTGCTGAAGTATCTCTGGATCAGACGCCAGGAGAGACGCGGATGTCGCAACCACCACCCTCACCTGAGGATCGCTTGTCGCAGATCGCCCGAGTTGAGGAGGCCAGGCGCAAGTCCTCTGAGGGGCTCACGATAGAGGAGGCGATCAAGCTGGGCTTCATAACAGTGGAGTTCCCCCCGATGAAGGATGCCATGAGCAAGTCTCCTCAGGGACTCGCGATGGAGGAGGCGACCAAGCTGGGTTTCCTAAGCGAGTCGCATCACTCGGCTGTGGTTACTGAGATAGTGGGAGCCTCGACTCAGGTGTGTGACTCGACTAACCCTAAATCGGGGACGCAGCGGGCGGAAGGATATGTGGCCAAGGTCTCGTTCGAGATGGACAACCATGCAGAGCCTCCTCCTAGTAGAAGACCTTACCAGATGTCGGTGGAGGAGCTTCGACAACTGCGAGAGAGTATTGACCCTGTACATCCTGACCCACAATCAGGTGTAGCATGTCGACAGTTGGCCAGGATGCGGCGGTCTTCCCTCGACACCATCGTCATTGATGGAAGTGATTCCTCTCCAGCGGTGGCGAATGACAGCATTGGGACCGAGGAGGAACACTGGCGGCGAATCTCGAAAGAGAAGTGGAAGGCAGTGGATCGCCAAAAGGCGTATGATGGGGCGCCCCGTAAGTCAACTGGCGGGATGGGAGTGACGAGCGCACACTCACCACCTAGGAGATCAGCGGAGGGCGGAGGTCCCAGTGGCGTTCCCCCAGACGGTGGCGCAGAAGAAGGAGAAGATGAAGAAGATCAATCTGAACCTCCTCGTCGACCTCCTTCTGGACCCCCACACTATCCTCCTGGCGGATATAGTGGATCGCACCGAGGAAGAGCGATGCTGGTCACTGCGGATGGGTTGAGCTTGTGGACGCCTACACCGCCTGGATATTCTGAACAGGGAAGATATCTTCCTGGGATTGGCCGGCCCGGGGCCGTGTCACGGAGGCCCGGGCCGAAGGCGGGCCGAAGGAAAAGTTGCGGATGGGCCGAGTCGCATTGAGGGGAAAATCGATAAATTTCCAAAATTTTATCGATTTTTGACAAATTGTCATACTTAAAATTAAAATTTTGCGCCTGCGGCGGGCAATTTTGGGTTCGGGCCGAGACGGGCCGAAATGTGGCCGAAGTAAATTCCCAATGCGGGCCGAGTCACCTCCGCGGAAGATATCTACCCTGATTCTGAATTCCAGTTTGGCATGCCCACGGCCACTGGATTGGCAGCCACGGGGCCCTTCGGCGTTAACCTCTTCTGCAAGGCCCTGACGTTGATCGGTATGCCCCTCACCGAGTACATCTCCGCTGGGGGGTTGATAACTGGTTCCCCCGCCTTACGCTCCTATCCCCCGCTGTCCCCACTTATGTTATGATGGTGAACAAGGACGCGGTGGACACGGTGTTACGCGAGTATCACCGCAGTCCTGGAGGAAGGGGGGTGATGTCACCAAGCTGGATGGAAATCCAGGACTGGCCCCTTGAAGAGCAGATCTCCATGCTGGATCGAGATTGCCTGGCAGCCTGGTTCGAGGTGCAGCGAAGTCAATGGTACGTAGACGAGTGCCGGAGAGAGAGGAACCTTCCGGCCTTGGAAGCTCCTGCGACGCCTCCATCCTCTTCGGCCGCGCCTTCCTCATCAATGGTCAGGGCGCCATCATTATCAGTGGCTCTGACCAATACGCCTATATTTAATGACCCGATGGTAACGCGTATTCCGGTGGCTACTGCGAACACTTCGACGACCTCATCGTCAGTAATACCACACGCAGGAGACTCATCGGTACCATCTGGAGTACAACCTGCTGGAGTCCCTCCTGCCCTTGCTGCTCCACCTGGGCTATCAAACATTGGAGTCCCCCCCCCGGCCTCGCTGTTCAATCTGGGGTGCCTCCTGTCGGACATCCTTCTGGCATTGCTGTGCAACCTGGGACGCCCTGTGTCGGACTTACTCCCGGTGTGGCTGTTCATTCTGGGATTCCGCAGATCAGCGCGGCTGCAGCGGGAACTTCGTCTGCAGGAGGTCATGGACATTCCTTTCATTCAGGACCGCATGCGCCGCAACACCGGAGTCCCTATTTCGCAGGACCGGTTGCGCCACATCCCCACGCTCGTCCAGGCCTTTCCCCACACGCCCAGGTCTTTAACCCTCGTCCTCCTGGACAAGGGGAACACGACCCTGGCGACAAGGCGGCCTACCTGGAGAGCAAGGTGCAGAGCAACATTGACCGCCTCGTCGAAAAGCTGACCCGCTTCCCTTCCGCGGAAAAGCTGAGTAAAGAGAAGGCCATTTCTGAGTTGGAAACCTTTGCGAGGAATCTGCACAAGCTCCTCAACGAGAAGGTGGCACTAAGGGCGTTCTCTCAGGCGAGTTGCTATGCGGGAGAGGGGCGTCAATCTTCGATCGCAGAGGTGCTCTGGACAGTGACCGAGACTGCGTTGGGAACGGAACAGAAGGAGTACATGGAGAGAGCTGGTGGTGGTTCCGGAACATCAGAAGCTTGGCGTCTCCGGTACAGCGACCCCGACATATTTCTGGGGGATCTGGCTGTGAGCACCCTTCCGGTGGCGGAGCTGCAAACTCTTCGAGACGACCTACAGATTGGTCAGAAGAAAGATGAGTCCGCTGACGCCTACCACTCGCGTCTGACCAATCGCCACAAGACAGTGAACTTCATGGCGAAGGTCGTTCAAGGGTGCGTACAAGTCTCTGAGTCGGAGTTCTCATATACATATTCTGGAGGGGCCTCACGTACACTGACAAGGTGGGCGAAGAGTTGCGAAGAATCAAACTGGACCTCTCCGAGCCGCATGTGTGGGAAGAGAAGATGAAGGAGGAGGCGACGCCCCGAGATGTTACTCAGGCGATCTTAAAAGTGCTGGAGATTGCCAAAAACATCGAGTCGCGCAAAGAGAAGAAGGCGGCTCAGGCTCAATCCAGCAGGAGTGGAGATCGAACTGGCCGCTCCTGGAATTCCCCTTCTACATCTCCGTCACCCTCCAGGTCCTTTTTCCGAAGCCGCTCTCGGGAGCCCCCTCGATTGATGGCGGCCACGCACGCTGAGCTCGCCGCAGCGCCGACCTCTGTTCGACCATCATCACCCCCGGCCTCGACAACAACCCTGACCTATCCGAAGCGAGTGAGAAACTGCTACGCGTGTCAAAGTCCCGACCATCTGGTGCGAGACTGTACGGACGCGGTGAAGTTGGCTGCGTGGAAGGCAAACGCACCCCCTCGTTTAGCTCGAAACCGAGAACAAGTGGCGGCGTTGTTCTGGGCGTTGTCGCGCAATGAGGACACTGAGTGGGCACCTGTCGAGCTAAAGGCGGAGATCGAGAGCTTGGCAGAGATGGATGGAGAGGCCGTGGAATCCTTGGCGGCCTTGGTAGGGTGCTCCGAGCAGCTGGCGGTTATTGGTGCGGAGTTGCGCAACTCCGAGGAGATCACTATCTCTGAGGAGGAAGGGTGATGAATCACCCTTCTCGGTGGCGACAAGCTCGCCACTGACTTTCAGCAGTAAGCTGAGAGTTTCACCTGAAGAAGGTGATCCTATGCCTCGGCACTTTGCAGTGTTGGGCACATGGATGTACAATAATGTGTACGCGCCCCTCTTGACGGAACAGTCACAGCGTTTACCCGCGTGGCAGTGGAGAAGTAAGGGGAGGTCGACCTCGATGGAGGTTCTGATGCAGCGGATTCGGAAACAGCTGCGACAGAAAGTATCTGCTGCCGACATACAGAAGGACCTGGACAATGACCTTATTAATGGACGGCGGCGACGCAATATTCCAATTAGGTTCCTAAACAGAAGGAACAATCGGGATATGATGCGGACAATGGCAGACCTACCTCTCGCACATCACGCTGCAGGGGGTGTGGTACCGGTATGTACCAGGAAATCAATGATCACATCACACGTTGATAACCTACTTCAGCGAGGTGTGGTGGATTTTGGTGAATTACATCGCAGCCGGAGTTTGACTGGTCTGGATTTGGCGATGCCTCTAGCTACCCTTTTAAGGTACGCTTGGGAAGAGTTGTCTATGGAAGAGCAACTACACGCTATGTCTCAGGAGACCTCCACTCCAAGAGGCAGCAGACAATGGGAGTTGGAGGGGTGGAAGCGTGTGAGGAAAAGATATAAGTCCATCTCTGTGCGTGACGATTCTGGAACTCTACTGGTGCTAGAATCCTTGCAATCTCCTGTGGCACGCCCATCAGCGGCGATATCTGATACGGGCAGGATACCAGGATCTGGGGGGGACATCCCTGGAATTCCTGATACGTGGTGTAGTTTATATCGAGTACACCGATTTCGAGAGATTCAGCAAGAAGCAGACCCAGCCGCAGTTTATCAAGAGATGTTCGCGGAGGATATGCCTGAGGTACCGATTAATTCAGGTGATACTCCATCTGAAGGCGATGATTCTGGAGGGCCGGTAGGTGCTACAACCCCTCCATTGTCGGTACCGGAGGTTTCAGAATCTCCGATTAATACGCATGCACCAGCGGATGAACAGATGTCCACTCCCGATAACGACCTAAACTTCACGCAGCAAATGATGGCAGCGGAAGATCAAGACTTGAAACCAGTTGCGGACCACAACGACGCTGCAACTACTACTCATGTATCACCTTCAACCACCGTGGACGCGCAACTGTCCGTGTTGGATAGTCACCCTCTGGATGATGATGACCTTGGAGGGAGCCACCCATTGGATGATAATGAGGAAGATGATGATGACCCACTTAAATGTGAGCGGGTGTGCAGCGATGGTAGTGTACGCTGGGGATCCACTGAATACTTAGCTTCTGCACAAGATCCAGATGGACCCCTACTTCTGGTATTCTTCGCGTACTTGAAGGGACATCGTGTCAAGGTGCTGGTGGATTCTGGAGCTTCAGATATATTCGTATCTGAAGACTGCGCCAGACGCTGTAAGTTGACTACGCGAAGTGGACCCGCTATGCGTGTGACTCTGGCGGATGGCTCAGTCAAGACGACTGGTCATGTGGCTTATTCTAAGTTCACTGCCAGGACCACGACAGGGACCTATACTGAGCAATCTATGGCTATGCGGGTGCTACCCCTGGGCATCGCCGTGGACATGGTGTTGGGAGGGAAGTGGCTACGCAGCTTATCTCCCATTACGCTGGACTATGATGGCAACGGTTCAGTGTCCTTTTCTAACAAAAGGAAAGGAGGCGGTGCAGAGAGGGTTACCATTTCCGGGTGTAATCCTGGAATCAGTGCTGCCCCTGGAGGAAGGAAGGGGAAGCGACGAGGAGATGTGGATTGTGCGGGGCTGATTGACGAGGTGTTCCTCACTGCGGTGCAGTTGAAGAAACATCTAGTGGCCGCGGAAACGCGAAGACTCGCGGGAGACGCTTCTTCAATGCCCGCGTGGTTGATGATGGCTGCGAGGACCACCACGGGAGAGCCAGCTTTCAAGGTGGAAGCTGAGGATTTGGCCGTTGAGAAGGAGGACATCTCGAAGATTCCTACCGGCGCCAACGATAAACCGAAGAAGAACCCTGTGTCGCAGCAGGACTCGCAAGATGCGGATGCCACTGCAGCGTGGAAGAAAAAGTTCAAGGACCTCTTCGACGAGTTTGAGCAGGAGCTGTGGGACTCTTTACCTTCTGGATTGGAAAACCTTCGGCACGCTGACGAAGATCAGGCGAAGATTAACCTCAAGCCGGACAGAGAAGGAGGACCTCCATGTAGAAGACCTTACAAGATGTCTGTGGAGGAGTTGCGTCAACTACGAGAACGCATTGAACAACTGGTGGAGAAAGGATATATACGACCATCATCGAGTCCGTATGCGGCTCCTTGTCTAATGGTACCCAAGCCAGGACAGCCCCATATCCTTAGGTTGGTGTGTGATTTCAGGCAACTGAATTCACAAACAATTCGAGACCGGTATCCTCTACCTGATATTCAAATGATGTTTGACGAGATGCAGGGAGCTGCCCATTTCTCCACCTTCGACGCTGTAGACGGGTTCTGGCAAGTACCTATGGCACCTGAGGACGTGGAGAAGACAGCATTTACTACTCGGATGGGAGCCTACGAGTGGTTGGTAATGCCTCAAGGCTTGCAGAACTCACCGCCACATTATCAACGGCGAATGCAGCGAGCGTTGGGACATTTACCCTTCGTTAGAATTTTCATTGACGATGTGTGTGTTTACACCAGTGGGACCGTAGAGGAGCACTACTCCGCGGTGCGTACATTCCTGTTAACATGCCGCGAGAAGGGTGTATACTTGAAGAAGTCTAAGGCGCAAATGTTGAAGTCTTCTATCAAGTTTCTTGGTCACACTCTGTCGAAGGAAGGATGCCAACCTCAACATGATAAGGTGGTGGCAGTGCGCGATTGGCCTGCGCTGGAGAATGTTGCCCACGTGCGGCAGTTCTTGGGACTGGCGGGATATTATAGGCGTTTCATTCACTGCTTCTCTGAGATAGCGCAGCCCTTGACCAAGCTGACCAAGACGGATGTACCCTGGACATGGGGACCGGAGCAGCAGTGGGCCTTTGAGGAGTTGAAAGCTGCTCTGGTTAAGGCGCCTATTCTGGCATTGCCAAATATGAAGGCGGCAGCTGATGGATCTGCTCCTTTTCTGGTGCAGACGGACGCCAGCGGAGTGGCGCTGGGCGGGGTCCTTATGCAAGACTGTGGGAATGGCCTGAAGGTGATTGCATATGAGAGCCGACAATTTTCAGCGGCAGAGCAGAATTACCATACCGGAGAGCGAGAACTGGGTGTTCTACATCATTGCTGTACAGTGACGTGGAGACATTATTTGATGTTTACGGAGTTCAAGCTTCAAGATGATCACCGCCCATTAGAGTGGTTAATGGAGCCGGGGCGTGAGCTATCTCGGCGACAGGCGAGATGGTACATGGACTTGGTGGAGGTGCGTGTTCCCCGTATGGAATATGTGAAGGGGGCTCTATTGCTGGTACCTGACGCCTTGTCTCGCCGACCTGACTATGTGGCCAAGTCGCCACGAGAGGGGTTGAAGGAGGCGGGGGTACTGGACGACAAATCCGATTTGCCCAAGACTTCGCTCGCTGCGATGGACACCTCCCACATCTTCGAAGAGGGGCCCTCGAAGAGCTATCCTGCATGGCATGCAGAGCAGCAGGCCTATCTTCACGCGGTGGACACTTTGCAGATAGCGGAGAAAGCTATGGAGGCTACCCTGGCCTTTAAAAGTCGGGGAAAGTATCTGAGACCCAAGACGCTGGACAAGCGCATCACTTCTAAAGTGAAGGGGGTATCAGATAAAGTCGCGAAGGTGAGCAGTCGCACCGAGGACACTCAGACGACTCAGCAGAAGTCGGGTGAACTGGATCGCACATTGAGGAGGAGTTCCCGCTCCCAAGTGTCGCGAGCGAAGGAGGATGTAGAAACTCCTTTGCGGGATGCCACCTCAGAACGAGGCGAAGTGAACACCAAAGTGTCCAAGCAGGGTGAACCGCAGGACAGGCGTTCTGTGCCTCCCGCCCTGAAAGGGGATGTGGAGGAGGACCAGTGCTCGGAAGCGCAGGAACAGTCTGCAGAAGCTCCACTGCCATCACAGAGGCAGCCAAGGAAGTCTGTGCGATTCCAGGCAGTTGGCTGGCACGGTATGCGTGTGCGGCAGGAGGTATTTGACCGTATCCAGGCTAAATATGGCAACTTCGACGTCGACGCCTGCTGCGATGAGCATGGCAACAATCGGCGTGTCAAGCGGTTCTGGCACAACTGCTTACAGGAGAAGTGGAGAGGGTTACATGTGTGGTGCGAACCCTCGTTCTCGGACAAACACTTGACAGTGGAGGCCTTGCTGCGTAAATACGTGCAGGAGTGGCGATGTGACCCCGAGAACACTTCTGCGGTGTTTCTACTGCCTGATATTCAGTCCAGAATGCCGCAGTGGAGATCCCTGTTCAGGCGAGCAGGAATGCGTATTGAGGAGGTGATTCCCACGCATGATGCGCAAGGTGAACCAGTGCAATTGATGGAGGGTTCCAATGGGAAACTAGTGGATTTACAGCAGCCTATGCTGGTGGTGTATGCGCCTCCATCGAAGCAGCGGGTACAAAGATTACGTCAACCAAGAGAACGAGTACCTATAATACACGCAGGCAAAGCAGCCAAGTTGCGTGACTCTCAGGAAGGAGCGTCTGATGCTGCTTTCTTGGAGGCCTTGAAGTCGGAATATGCTAGAGATGGACCTCTCAATGAGCTACGCACTAAGGTAAAGTGTGCTCCTCACAGCCGCACCAAAGAATTCTGTCTGGTGGGTGAGGTACTGTGGAGAACTGCATCGGGAAGATTTCAGTTGGTGCTGGGAGAGGACTCTCCGCTGAGAGAGATTATTATGCGCGAAGCGCATGAGTCAGCGACAGCTGGCCATACTGGCCGAGATAAAACGCTAGAGCGTGTTCTGCGAAGGTTCTGGTGGAGGAATGCACACCAATATGTGGGAGACTGGGTTGCCTCCTGTTCAGTTTGTCAGGCGGTGAAGCCCAGATCATCTTTCCCAGATGGATTGCTGAACCCGCATTCTATTCCAACTCGGGTATGGCAGGATGTGGGAGTGGATTTCGTCACAGGCCTACCTTTAACTGAGCAAGGCAATGACGCATTTGTAGCATTTACATGCAAACTGTCTAAAATGGTACATGTGGTTCCTATGAATTTTGGGGACAGCTCTGCTGCTACAGTGGCACGTATCTACTTTGACACGGTGTGGAGACAACATGGAGCTCCGATGAAAATAGTCAGTGACCGTGATCCACGCTTCCAGGATACCTTCTGGAAGGAGTTGATGAGATTGATGGGTGTGAAAGTGGCGATGACTACGCCCTACAGCCCTCGCTCTGATGGTCAAGCAGAGCACACTAACAGGGTGGTGGAGGACATGTTGAGATCGTTTGTGGAGGACAATCCAGAGTCCTGGGACTTATACGCTACAAACGTAGAGTTCGCAATCGACGATTCGCGTAATGATGTTACAGCCTTCACCCCATTTGAATTATGTTGTGGTGTGTCGCCCATGTCGCAGCTTGACATCTTCTTGGAGGCCGCTCAGTTGCACAGCGGGCGACGAAAAGGAGGGGTAGGGACTGCACATGAATGGGCGTCGAGATCTTCGTCGCAGTTGCGGGACGCACGCAGCAAACTTGAGCTAGCACAACGCAGGCAGCGGGACGCTTTTGATCAGCGACACACACAGCGGGAGTATGCGGTAGGTGACTTGGTCTGGATTGAGGCTAAACATATCACAGAGAAGTTGATGGACAGAGCCTTGTGCCGCAAGCTGAGCAAGCGGTGGCATGGTCCAGTTGCAGTTACGGAACGCTTTTACAGCGATCTGCAGGCGGAGATGCCTGAGGCAGACAGAGGGGCACCAGTGGCGTATAGACTGAAGTTGCCCCCACATTGGAGAGTACATGACGTGTTCGCGCAGCACAGATTGAAACCCTACACAGGTGGGGATGACACTTTCGCTCTGCGACAGCAGACAGTGACACCTGAAGCAGTGATGGTGGACGGACAGAAGGAGGCTCATGTAGAGAAAATCCTGAGCCGACGCGTACGCGTGAGCAGGGGCAAAGAAATAGAGGAATGGAAGGTGCGATGGACCGGGTTCTCTAAAGCCCATGATCAGTGGAGAACACGTGATAAGTTAGAGCGCGGTGCCCCATTACAACAGTTGCGGGATTTTGAAGAGAGACGCCTAGCAATGGAGCAGCAGGTCAGAGATTCAGCTGCGCGGAGAGGAGAACATCGACGACATCAGAATGCTGCGTTAATGATGACAGCGGGCAGAGGGACATTAGTGCAGCAATTATCAGCGCAATTCTGGGGTATGTCTAACAGCTCTGCGAGTGCGTGTCTTCCATGGGAAGAACAACACTTTACCGATTCTGGAGAAGTGGCGTATGTGACTGAGTTATCGCCAGTTTCAGTAAAACCTATCAGAATACTGGTACTCTTCAGTGGCACTGGCTCAGTTCAAAGATCCTTCTCAGAATGCTTCCCTCAGGCACAGACAGTGTCTTTAGATTCTGATAAGTTCTGGCGATCTACGCATGTCACCAGAATTGAAGATTGGGAATATTGGAGCTATTACCCTCCTGGATATTTTGATGTAATATGGGCGAGTCCACCGTGTACCCAATATAGTCAAGCGCGAACTACTGGAGGACCACCAGATGTAATATCTGCAGATGCTTGTGTAGAACGCACCCTTGATATTATCGAATATCTCAGACCGCGCTATTGGTTTCTGGAAAATCCAAAAGGGCGATATCCCAATGCTTTGCGATTCAGACCTGTAGTGGATCAATTACCTACCCCCTTGTTTTGCTCATATTGTATGTACGGGGAGAAGTATAAGAAACC
>LGRX02006504.1:0-34237 GCA_001247695.2 Cymbomonas tetramitiformis
ATATATGCTTCAATGTCTTTGGATAACACCCTCTTGTTTGAAGCTTGTTACAAAAATTCGAGCTCTACAAGAAACTGATTTTGCGTCAACACAAATCCGATGACCTAAGTTTGCTTCAGATTTCGATTTGGCCACGCGACAAGTGAGTCACAAATAAAGGTTGGTTGGGATTTGTCTGCCAAAACATGGAATCGCAACATGCCGCTTAGGGAACAAAACCCGGTGACCCTTGTAACTCACTCGTTATGAGGCAAAATCGAAATCCCGAAAAATGGGCTTAAATTTGAACTAAAAATGACAGCAGGGTCTATGACATTCAAAATGAATGAAACCCTAACCCTAGTAACTTTGAGGTTGGCCGTGATCAACATGTTCTGCCGGCCCAACATACGTGCACCAGCACTTGTGATAATATCTGTAAGACTTGTCCACTATACACCTCAGGCGGATGGGCTGGAAACTATGATTTGTTGCCGTTTACCTGGAGTGGTGTGCTTAGCTGGATGGTGATCGTAATCTCGTAGAGGCACCACACACGTGTCAGTGCAACTGGTGCCGACCATGGTGTCAGCACGAGCAGTACCGCTTGGGCAGCCGTAATGGCTCGTCCAAGCACCTCCTCTGGACCCACCCCCGGCGTATGCCATGGCGGACAGTGTTGGTTGATGACGAAAATATCAAGGTAAAGGTAGGCTGCGTCCTCAGCCGGCTCGAGTGCGCCCGTGCTCGCATCCACCGTTTGCGAGTACTCGGTGTGCCATGCGTGGGACACAAAGTGGGTGGCTCGACCAAAAAATGTCCGGCCGCTCTCATCTTCTAAAGCAAATCCTGGTGCCTCAAAGACATCATGAAACCAATCAGACTTGAACAGCTCGGTTCATATCATTATGTAAGCTAAGATCAGACACCGGGACCGTCTTGAACCAAGTGAGATACACACTTACACAGGCTGTTTGCACCGGGCAGTGTTCAGCTCAGACATCAATGCATCAAAATCTAGGCTTCTCGATTCGAAAACATGTTCATTGAGAACAACTGTCTTGCTGCTCATTCTTCTCTCGGACCACACAATAATACATGTATATCGTTAATTTCAGAGAAGCGTGCATCACTGCGTGCAAAGTTCCGACCTCATTCAGTCTAGGTGTTACCATTGAAGCAGTGTTTCTAAGATATCGATTCAAGCCGCCGGGTGGCGCATACATATCAGAGTAATACTTCTCAGAGGTCTCACTGCTTATCCGTTTCGGCTAAGCTTCCAGCTTGGCTTATTATGGCAGTGAACCTTGGGAAGTGGTGGGTCATGCAGAGCAGCACACCTTGGGCTTGCCAGTATTCAATAAAGCTGCACTGCAACGATTTGGTTGCATCAAAGATGCACCACGGTAGAGGCCCCGGTCCTGTGGGGCCTCTGTTTCCATGGCCAAAGACCAACTGTTCCGTGGTCAACTCTGACAGAAAGTCACTGAAATTGCTGCTGCACTTTTGTAGGATATACTTTCGGAAAGTCGCCAGGAAGCTCACGGACACGCCGAGTGGTGTCCGCCAAGGCTCGACTCTGAGAGCCGCGCTAGAATTGAGAGCGTGTGAACCGCAGTATTGTGCTGATGTCATAGTGATCTACCAAGTTCAGACTCTTGGTTCAAGCTGCACAGCAACCAACCGAACCAGCGATCAGCCTGTCAGAGTACAATGTGCGCAGCTGAAGTTGGTTTCAAGACTTTACAAACCGTTGCCCCGACTGCATTCATAACTAGATTAGTCCTGGTATCTACTAAGACTCGGTAGCCACTGTGCTAACACTAACTCTACAAATAATAACCTCTAACATTGAAACTATTGTGTTGATTTTCTTCAATTAAGAGCTCTGACAGGTCATTTGGAAAGGAACAATACAACACTCGTTCGTGTCCGAACTCTGAAAACAATGAAAGGCTTGATAACTTGGGCAGCGGAACTTTCAGAAAGGCGCAGAATAAAACGCTCATTCGCGCTGTGCACTGCACTGCAAGGCATTGAAGCACGTTCGCAGGCCTGAGGCCTCCGGGCTGCAAGCGAAACCCTCCTCTGAATGGCGAGAATAGCTTCAGTTTCCCTTACAGAACATATCCCGGTGTGGCTCTTGATACTTTGATGGCTATGGCAATATCAGTCATGATCTTAAGTTGCAGGAGCCAACGGTTGCACCGTCGCCGGCGGAGTCGTGCCTAGTAGCAGACCCTCACCGTGGATACAGTTATACCGTGACGAGCAGAACCGTGACGAGCTCGAAGCAATCTAGCTCTGCCCCACACCCAGATTTTAGGTGACGCTGATCAAAATTTCTGCTGCGAGTACTCTTCTCATGATGCAGTTTATGTATAAGGAGGGCTGCGGCATTATAAATCTAATATTGTTCGCACGACGTGCAATTCAGAGATCTTTTGGTTATGCTTTTCTCCCGCGAATTAAATAGTACATCTTTGCCGTTGCACGTCTTTCAAGGCCATCTTACCTTCGCAGGTAATCTTGTCAAACGACTCTCGAAGGAGGACGGTTCAAGCGACTCGGGACATCCCGTTGGGAGGCTTGATCTCGTGAGGCAGGATCCTTGAAGTAGCAAAACCCCAGTGAAGAGTCTTAGACGTTACAGTAGAGTGATGTTTCCTTTCTCTTTAACATTCAAGCTCGAAGCGATATTCGAGAGAGCTCTACATAGTCATACAGTCATACTGGATACTCATGACACAGTCCACCAAGTACAGTCATACTCCGGATACTCATACTGCAGTTCAGCCACCCGCACCCGCACCCGCACCCCACGCCAGCCCCAGTAGACTCAAGACTGACATGACACGCCTGGGCCTGCAATAATACGCCGTGACACGCTGCAAAATCGATTTAAAATGGTAAATTCGTCCATTGTCGAATTGTCGATTCGACAGTTGACGAATATTAATTATCCCATATACATCATTTTTTCATATATCAATATGCGTACAGAGCGTGACACAGAGCATGGCAGTGTGACGAGCACTCGCTACCTCGTCATTTGCCAATTATCAACAGAAATACCCAATGACCCGCCAAATAGGAAAAAATGGTCATAGCTCCGTGTGAAGTGATCGGAATGGGGCAACCAAGGTATCGAAGCGCAAGTGGATTGTGGAAGAGGCAAGACCCAACCAACATATCACCATAAGATGTGATGGAACCCATTATTCGGGGGAAATCTCATGGCAGCGGTGGCCAAGGAGGAGGGGTAAAAGGCTGTTGAAAATCCCAGCGTTTGGTAATTATCAACAAGAGGAAAAAAATGGATATCTCTTCGACTAGTGCTCGGAATCTTGCAAACAACGAAGGGGGCCATGGACATCTACACGAGTCCCCGGATGGGAATGTGTGGTTGTTAAACCCTAAATATAAACCATAAACCCTAAACATGTCGAGATCCAAGTACTGTACGGATAGAGAAATCCTATTCTAGACATGCGTTTTGGTACATCATATGTTTCTCGCTTACACCAAGCTTTTCAACTAGCACACACTGTAGTTTCCCCATCATCCGACATCATTGATGTGAACAGCAAAATATATGCAAAGGGTGGATATATTTGCGGGTCACAACAACTCAAGAAGCAGACAGTGCAAACCCGGAGTGTCACAGTCAAAGATGAGATAATAAAATAACTTGGTGGTTTTATTATCTGTCCGGGCAGGATGCAAGTGACACCACAAGGCGAGGTGTGACACAGGAAGAGACAGTCACCCCCAGTTATGGGGGGGGGCGAAAGTCTGTCTCTCCATGACACCACCTCACCCCGAAGGCGTGAGGTGTCACGATCAAGGAGTAGTATCGAAGTTATTTTCCGATATTGATACTATTTCGATATCTCACAAAAGTTATCAACCAATACAGTAAACACTCATATTTAATGAAACAGAGATCTGGCTCCAGCCAGCCAAATCACTAAAATCGTGCCCCCCCCCCCCGCCAGCGCCAGCGTGCTAATGAATTCGTTCATTAGAAGGAACGCGATTCATGAGCCAGCCAGCGCCATTCGTTATCTTCCTCAGCCTTACAAACTGAAATTTTCGAGAAAACTGTGTGCTGATTTTTCGAAGTGATAAAATGGACCCAGCGAGTAGGCAACATCTTAGAGAGCTTCACACGGACATGAAGGACGGCATACTATCACAGTCTCACTACGAAGAACTGCCTGCAATTGCCTAATGCCATGTGCAATAATTAGCCTAAAGCCATGTGCACCGCGTCAAGCTATGCCAACGTCAATTCCTTATTTTAAGATTGCCGAAAGCATGCCAGCCAGCGACGGCCTTCCTTATTTCGGACCTCTTCCTTATTTTTTTGGTCCAAGCAGCCAAATCACTAAAATCGTGACCCCCAAACGCTGGCTGATTCCTTAACGGTGAATTCCTTAATAAAACTTCGATATCAACCTTTTTTTATCAATCAATATCCGATATTTCGAAACTGAGTATCGATCAATATTTGATATTTACAATCTTATTATCAACCAATTTCGATATCAAGAGTATGCATATCGATCAATATTTGATATTCCAATTTTCTCCGATATATCAAAATATTGATATATCAATAATCAAGGCACTGAACCACACGAACAGCCAATTTCTTGCATTTTACAATAATATATGAAAATGCACAAGGCGTGGCCATAAGTCACGTGTGCCCTAGTTCACGGGGAAGCCGATTTCCCCCCCACTGTATGGGGGCCTGCTTCTCCTTGTTTCACCCCTCGCCCTGAGTGTCTGTCATTTTGTCATCTGCCACCGCTCCGACCGTTCCGCACCGCACTCGATAAAACACCTAAGTATTTTATCTTATGCAGTTTTTAGACCGACCGGATCACCACCTGTGTTTCCTGTGTTTCAGCGATATATATCCCTTATATATATATATCACTCCTTTCATCAGGTTATGGGCCAGACCACTTCTGTGGTGGGTTTTTTGTCGTTTCTTTGACTCGCTTCGGCCTGACCGCCGATTCTAACTCCGTCAACTCCGTCATTTTTTTTTATCCGTCTTCGTGGGCTACTCCGTCAATCTCCGTCTTTGCCCACTTCCGTCCGTAGCTGCCTACCGTCTGTGATTGGTGGTCTACGGTACGGTCCGTCATCGGCCTTCATCCGTCTTTTGTTTTTACCGTCACTTTGGCCGACTTTTTTATCCGTCTTCGTGGGCTACTCCGTCAATCTCCGTCTTTGCCCACTTCCGTCCGTAGCTGCCTACCGTCTGTGATTGGTTGTCTACGATCCGTCATCGGCCTTCATCCGTCTTTTCTTTTTTACCGTCGCTTTGGCCGACTACTCCATCCCCAACGTCCTTCGACACTCTGGTCAGCAGCGCCTCTGCTGCCGGAGAACCGCTTTACCGTACGGCATTTTTGACGTCGCGACCGTTTTCCTCGTCAAAAGCTGCCCCAATTTGACCTTTCGATCGTTCAATTCGCTTGATTTTTCGAAAAGATACCTTTTCGCTTGGGAACCCTATCTTGGGGTTCGCAGAATTCTGCAGACAGCTGGCTGGAACTGTCATGTCCACAAAACGTCAGCGTGCACGTATGACCGCTGTTCGTTCAGCGTTGCTCTCTCTCCGAGTGCATCGACACCCTTTTACCGCTGGTTATGTTCTGGTGGTGCCTGGTGGTGCTTGCGCACCAGGCACCAATCACAACGACAACATCCTGGACGACAACGACGAGACCAATGACTTCCACGACTTCGTCTCGACACTTCCCTCACCTTCGCCTTATGCCCCCAGTGGTCGCCATCTGGTGGTGTCTGGTGGTGCTATCACGACCGCTTCCCCCCTCTCCATCATCCCTTTCGAGTTCCTCCCCATGACCTCGATCACGTTCCCTCACCGCATTTTCCACCTTCCACCTCCCTATCCCCTCTTCAGCGACGCATTCGCTCTGGTGGTGCCAGGCCGCTTTTGGCTTTGGCACCGCGTGGGCATTGGCTGATTCGTCGTTTTCGTGGCGCTCGAGGACTTCTGCAATCGAGAACTCCGCCGCCGCCATTCCACAATCACGTCGCGGCTTGTAGATGCTTGCCCTTTGGTACTAGGATTTTAGGCAGCGCCCCATGCACGGATGTGCCTCTAGTTGGGTTGAGAAAGGCCCCTTAGGCCTAAACATTCTAGTAACATTGGGTTAGGATTTAGGGTTTGCCTGCTTCGGGATGACCACTCACACCTTCGGGGTGAGGTGGTGTCACGGGGAAGCCGATTTCCCCCCCACTGTATGGGGGCCTGCTTCTCCTTGTTTCACCCCTCGCCCCGAGTGCCTGTCATTTTGTCATCTGCCACCGCTCCGACCGTTCCGCACCGCACTCGATAAAACACCTAAGTATTTTATCTTATGCAGTTTTTAGACCGACCGGATCACCACCTGTGTTTCCTGTGTTTCAGCGATATATATCCCTTATATATATATATATATATCACTCCTTTCATCACTAGTCTTCTACATTCATGGCAGCCATGATAGAATGCTGAATGGTACCTTCTGACAGGTTTTTCCTAAGATCTGAGTGCACGAATGATACTTTTGAGAATGCTCTCTCTACACCAGCGGTGGATGCTGGAACTGCAAGAAACTGTTATGAAAAGGATGAAATGACTATATATACGTAACGGGTGAATATATAGGCAGTGAGACACAGAAAACACACAGGGCCGGGTCGTGCTCGTAACGGTGATAACATAAAACTAGAGAGACAGACATACGGACTGTCTAAATAGAGAAGGCTAACGTGACGGGGACACGGTCACGGGTGACACATGCCACACACAGTGAGGGGTGACGCAAGGAGAAGCAGGCCCCCATACAGTGGGGGGGAAATCGGCTTTCCCGTGACACCACCTCACCCCGAAGGTGTGAGTGGTAATCCCAAGAGCAAGCAAACCCTAAAACCTAAACCCAATGTCACTTAACGTCAGAGTTCAAGGACAATTGCAGCTAGCTAACAGCTGGCAAGATGCGGTGTCACTCTGCAAGATAATTGCGGCTAAGGTCTAGACTAGTTCACTCAACATGTCGGTTGCGATGTGGCCGCGTATTCACTAAGTGGTGGCGGTGGTCTCCTCGAAGATGTCGAGGGGCATCCAGACGACGAATCGACCAACTCCTGTGCGGTGCCAAAGCCAAAAGTAGCCTGGCACCACCAGAGCGAATGCGTCGATGAGAAGGGGTTGGGGAGGTGGAAGGTGAAAAATGCGGTAAGGGGGCGCGACTGGGCGCATTGGGAATGGCTCGAAAGGAACGATGGTGAGGGGCGAAGTGGGCGTGGCAACATCACCACACACCACTAGATGGTGAAAAGGTGGGGTGCAAGGCGAGGGCGAAGGGAGTGGAGGGACGAAGTCGAAGGAGTCAAAGCACTCGTTGTTGATGGCGAACGCGATGGACTCGAGCTTGGTGCTTGGTGTGTAAGCACCACCAGGCACCACCAGACCACAGTCAAAGGGAAGATGTTGTCGTCGAAGCAAGTCCAGTGCAGACCGAACTGCGGCCATGCGCGCACGCTGGCGTAGCGAGGCCATGATCTCTGCGGCTGCAAAATCTGGAAGGCGCGTCGATAGGGTTTCGTGGTTGAAAGGTAATTCCTCGAAAAATTAACCAAATCAAGAGATGGAGAAGTCAAATTGGGGTGAAATTTGACGAGGAAGACGGAGGTGAAGTCAAAAACGTCGTACAGTAACTCGTATTCACTCCAGAAGGGGTGCTGCTGGTCAGAAAGTTGAGTGGACGTTTGGGTCGATGGCGATAACGTAACTTCCCGTAAAATTAACGGAATCGGACGATGTAGGGGTCAAATTAGGGTCAAATTCGACGAGGAAAACGGTGGTGACGTCAAAAACGTCGTACGGTAAACCAGTTATCCGGCAGCAGAGGCGCTGCTGGCCAGAGTGTTGAAGGACGTTGGGGAGACATGCCTGGAACGAAGTAGGATGCCAGAATTACGGTAAAAGTTGTAACGGATAAGAACGGATAAGAACGGATAAGCAAACCACCAATCACAAACGGTAGGCCGAGTACTTGAACGGGCAAAGACGGTAACGGAGATGCTGAGCCCACTCAGTTGACGGATAAGAACGGATTAGAATCGGCGTTGAGGCCGAAGCGAGCTGAATGCAGTGAGCACCACTAGCGCGGTACGGGACCGATAACCTTATGAAAAGGATGAAATGACTATATATACGTAACGGGTGAATATATAGGCAGTGAGACACAGAAAACACACAGGGCCGGGTGCTCGTAACGGTGATAACATAAAACTAGAGAGACAGCCATACGGACTGTCTAAATAGAGAAGGCTAACGTGACGGGGACACGGTCACGGGTGACACATGCCACACACAGTGAGGGGTGACGCAAGGAGAAGCAGGCCCCCATACAGTGGGGGGGAAATCGGCTTTCCCGTGAAACTGCCGGGCCATCTTGGCCAAATTCGGAAGCTTGCTAGCGTGAAGCTTCCACCAAGTGAGCACACAAGTGTCTTGCTGTGCATCAGGGTATGCTAAATACTGATTAAGTTCATCTATTGCCTCTGATCTATCGTCATCCACACCAATGCATTCTACATCCTCCTCGTCGGAGTCATCTGCCAGAAAAGAGGCAACAGTTACTACTGCCTTGCCGTCCCTACCCTTACTCTTCTTGCAAGCTGGTTGCTCTATGTCACGAGCAACAGGCCTCCAATCCTTCTCCCATGCGCTCCGAGCCCAACTCAGAGCTTTCTCCTTTGTCATCTTTCCTGCAAGATCACGGAGCGGTATGCATTACGGTTTGCCACAACCAATAATTAGAGGTGTGATTTGGGGTCACTAGTCAAACGACTACGTGGGGCCAAATCACACAGGCAAAAAAGTGACACCATGACAACTTTAAATGTGGCAATTCACACAATCACTATAATCAACTAATAGTGATGATTATTGCAGCTTTCAGCCGATATATAGTGATACGATTAAAGTGGGGGGTGCACAACAGTGGTCCACATCCACAACGGTAAGCTTATTAAAGAAAAAGTTAGTGTGAATTGATCAAAAGCGTGGCACACCTCGCATCCAGCTATTAGCACCCTTGAAAGTGAAGCTCTTGTATCGCGGGTCGAGGATGGTGGCCACACAGTAATCTTCCAACTTGCATTCCATCAAGTCATAAAAATACCGATTGCTGAGCCCCTCATTCAAGTTTTCCGCAGCCTCTTTCACCGCTTCGTGCTCGATCTCCACATGCTTCCCCTCGTGTTGCAGCCTCGTGATGCCACTGGAGATGTGTGCCAGCTTCCCCACGATAGGCAACAACAAACTGGCCGTGGGATATTTCGTTCCCTGCAACAAGTCAGTCGCGGAGGAGAAGTACTTGAGGATGTACACGCTCTCCACCACGATATCCCACTCATCACCAAGTAACTGGTGATCCTTGTAGACTGAGCCGTCGAGGTTAGGGACAGCCGTTGATGCCTTTGTCCGGTGCTCAGAGTCGTATTTCAGGATTGCAGCCTACGACCGCACAAAAGAAAACTAAACTATGAGAAACGAATATGCAATAGCTAAACCACTGCGGTTGCACCCAAACGCGTGTTGACTTAAAAGGTGCAACCACCATACTAGTAGCGGAATCGATAGATGGGCAAGAACCAACGACACAATAACACACATGGTACAAGCTTGAAGAGTCTAGTTTGGGTTTTCAGCTTTCGCACCTTCGTTAAATTCTGCGAACCAGGCCGCCTGCTTACACGCTCCACCCCAGCCAGTGCGCGTGTCATTATCTTGAGGGGGTTTGGACTCCCTCGCTCAAGCCCAGACGCCTCTGACAATCGTACAATAACTTGGCGCCAATGACGGAGTGGTTGAAATGCCCAGCAGCTATGCCTCGTAGCTTGACGAACACTTTCTTCACGCGCGGTTGTTGTAGAAAGTCTCGAACTACTAGTGCGATGGTGTGACAGACACACTCGTGTCCATCAAAGCAGTACCAACCGTAAGGGCGAATTCGTTTTTAGCAGTATGGGATCAGTATGAGGGCGGAAACATCCATAATTGCCACGGTAGTCAACTATTGGATATTTATGAAGTA
This sequence comes from Cymbomonas tetramitiformis, assembly GCA_001247695.2. Taxonomy (NCBI): domain Eukaryota; kingdom Viridiplantae; phylum Chlorophyta; class Pyramimonadophyceae; order Pyramimonadales; family Pyramimonadaceae; genus Cymbomonas; species Cymbomonas tetramitiformis. Next base: position 10,116 of record LGRX02006504.1, read on the forward strand.
TTAGTGCCCATATTGGGGACTTGGGCAAGGTCCCTCAACCCTTCAATGCCCACCAAACTCGGTTTATCGAGTGGGGGACTTTGTGGAAAGTGCAGGGGTGTTCTGCTGCCAGGTGACAAAAGCGTGCTCTATGAAGAGTGCTCTAAAGGCTTCAAATCAAGGATATGGTATTTTCCCCCATTGGTATACACCATGATACGTCATCGCCCACTCATAACATCAAGTCAATAGTGGTGGCATGTTCATGGCGCATGCCCAAAAATGCCCCCAGCAGCTGTTCAATCGAATTTCCTTAAGTATGGTGATGGTGGGTTACATATATTCATGTGTGCACAAACGGTGCGAGTGATAACGAAGTGCCATATCATCCACCTAGTTCTGCAATACAAGGTATGCGAAGAATCGTGACAAATGGATGTCTAGAACTTGAGCTATTGCCGAAAACGTGAAAGTAAGTTTCTGGAAAACAGGATCAGTATGAGCAGTATGGCAATTCGCCCTTAAGGTGTTAACGATGTTTGACGCGTTGTCAGAAGCTGTGCAATGCACGTTATCCACGAAAATGTCCACCTCAGTAACGTCCTTTCCCTCCGAGGCCTCAACGAACTGACCAATCCCCACACTAGCACATGCTCGTTTCGTGGCTAGTTCTAACTCCAAACCTGTATGTCGAACTGCGGAGAAGGGTATCGCTGCCACCAACTTCTCTTTGTACTCAAAGTTGGAGTCAATGTAGTAGACCAAGATGCCGAACACCGCGATGCCACCTTGGGACCACACGTCCCCCGCAATGCTGGGAAGTATTACCGGAATATCCAAGTACACTAGATATCAGAAAGTCCCGTACTCGTGTGGATAAACTGTATAAGATAAATAAACCCTAAGCTAGATATACCCGGAACGGTCTCGGACGGTCTCGGTGTCTAGCCTACAGTAATCGCTCACCTTTAAGGAAACTCGACGTTAAGGAAGCAGCCAGCGTTTTGGGGGGTACCCAAGTTGACGAGAATAGCTGGCTGGTCTTTTTTGCTAAGGAAATTCTCCAAAATAAGGAAGTTGGTTGCTGGCAGATCACCGAGAGTGGATTCTCTTAAATTCTATGAAAATGGGAATTTTTGGACTTGCCAGCGTTCAGCACGATATCTTTAAGTTCTAAGTAGTCAGCTTCAGAAATAATCGCGTCGTCATAGCCTTGCTTCGATTCTTTGAGCTGCGCACGGCTCTCTGGGTCCATACTGTACAGTTCAACAGTTGGTAACAGTGGTGGACTCTCTAAATTTTAAGAAAGCTGCTGGGCTGAGTTACGTGGACGTGGATGAGTTTAAGAAATTAGCTGGCTGGCTCGAAATCCGAAATTCCTTATTCTTAGCGATTCTCTTAGGACGCGACGCTGGCGGGGGAAGGGGGGGTACCCAAGTCGACGGGAATGGCTGGCTGGCCCAAAATCTCCGGTTTTCTTAAAGGTGAGCGATTACTGTACCTGTGACACAGCGTGTGTCACAGTACGAACCTACAAATCAGTCAGCAGTCCAGTGTTGGTCCTAGGGATCTGTCATAGGGGCCTGACCGGGACTCCCAGTCAGGGCTGCCTATACAGATTTCAGCACACCACCCCAGCACTGTGGGTGGTGACTGGCCAGGAGAGTCAGAAATGTAAGATACTAGTGTTAGGGCAGAAGCTAGGTGACAAGTCTAACTGCCAATCCAACGAGAGCTTGCGGGTCTCGTCGGTGGGTTGCCAGTCAGGAGCGCGGTTATCCCGCACCAGACGTTGCTCGCGAGCCAAGATCGGCTGCGGGTCAACGCCCGCGGGATAACGAAGAGCCGCGTGCTCCTGCTGGTGACTCTCGCGTAGGGTCGTCGGCACGCTGCCCTTGATGATGTCGATGAGAGCCCGACGCCCATCTCGGTCAGCCGAAGAGTCCGTACCCCGAAGCCAGGTGTCGGCCACAGAGTTCCGCTCCACGACGAGGGCCAAGACGTCATAGAGGAGCCCATTCACCTTCTCGATAACCAGAGAGGTGGGGTCGTCGAGGTCAAAGGGGGTCAAGTCCAGCCCAGCGGACTCAAACTCGGTCCGAAGCTGCACCACCAACTCGGAGAGACGGTCGGTGTCGTCAGTGCCACGATAATGATGTTTCTTGGAACCAAGGATATCCTCGCGGATACCCTTGGCCCAAGCCCGATGCAACCTCCCCTTGTAGACCACGTCAACAGCGGCGTGCTGGTCAACAAGATGTTTCCGCAACGCGACAGCGGTGTCGGAGTTGCTGGAAACAGCAGGGGGCACCACAGGTGGAGTGCTAGCGGTCGGAGTGTCCCGAACCGCATCCAAAAGCCGTATAGAGGCGTCCAAGTCGGAGTCCCTCAATAGGCGTTTGCGAGCTCGTGTAGATGTAGCCATACTTCTGAAAGCCAGAGAAAAGATGATGCGCGGGAGCACGTTTGGGTGTTGTGGCGGAAGTGGAGGGAAGACGCAACGGCAGAACGTGCGGAGCGGCGAAAAGAGCGTGGGGCACTTGCAAATGTCGATGTGGTCGAAGGCGTCCGGAGCACCAGCCCAAAATACGTAAACCAGCGGGATCAGTGCAGGCAGAACAACGCAAATGAACATTGCCACAACCGAGCAATAGCAACGCGCGGTGCCCATGACTCGCAGCCGCAAAAGACGTCTACCGTAAAATCATGTCCAAATCCTAGTCGCACCCAAACGCGCAAGTGCGCACCACCTCTTCAAGCGGCTGCTTAGCCAATCATGGCCAAGATAGCAAGTGGAATGAAAACGTGGATGGGGCCACGACCTACCGGAATATCCAAGTACACTAGATATCAGAAAGTCCCGTACTCGTGTGGATAAACTGTATAAGATAAATAAACCCTAAGCTAGATATACCCGGAACGGTCTCGGACGGTCTCGGTGTCTAGCCTACCTGTGACACAGCGTGTGTCACAGTACGAACCTACAGATCAGTCAGCAGTCCAGTGTTGGTCCTAGGGATCTGTCATAGGGGCCTGACCGGGACTCCCAGTCAGGGCTGCCTATACAGATTTCAGCAAGTATTCCTTCCGCTAGTAGGTCGCGGACGGAAGTCAGGAGATTGGCTTGCCCCTCAGCTGAAAGGGTGCAAATCAGGTCTAATACTTGTTGGTATGATGGAGGGGTATACGTTCCCCTAAATATCTCGGAAAAAATGCTCCGAAACTCGGCATCGCGCTCGGGGAGCGTTAAGGCCCGCCCGCTCTTTACAAGCCACAACGTGATACGACGGTGTATTCTATCTCGTTGATCTCTGGAAATCTGATTACCCCCAAACCCAAAACCGCATATTCTTACCACGACCTTCGGGTGGTTTCACAAGGTCAACATTATCAAGGACTACCAAAGGTTTAGACAAATAATATGAATACCTGGGGAATCATGGCGTCTATGCTCCCACGCTTGGTAGCAGACTCTTGGGGCTGTTCATTGAATAACTCGGTCCCCTTCGCAGCGACCACGACGTCCTTGTGAGCATACAGAAGATGTGCTCGTAAGTTAGACGTATCCCCACAATACTCCTTTGCTGGAGCATCGGGGCCGCAGTGCTTGCAGCGATAGTGGGTAATTGTTTTGCCCTCCTTGAGCACTTCGAAATGCTGCCAATAGATGCTCCGCAGTTGATCACCAACGTCGGTGAACCCATCACCGTTTTCGGCGCCTGCGAACATCACAGGTTGCAACAACAAATACGTAAATGGGCTGTTTAAATCACGGTTGGGGGAATACCTGTGTGGAAATCCTTCGTACCAGTACTATTCGTCATTGGTGAAACGGCGACAGAATCGATGCTAGTGGACAAGGAAACTGAAGGGATATAAAAAATACCTGCACTTGCTTCCCCCTCTTTAGATGCACTCTTCGCAGCGGCAGCTTCTCGTGTAAGCCGATCTTGTTCTCGTTGCAAATTTGCGCGGAACTCCTCAACCACGATGTCATGGCCGGGCAAATTCGTTAAGGGCTCCCAAGTATTAGAGCTCTCTTCAAAGCCCTTCCATTTTATCAAGAACTGTGCGACGCCATAACTGCTGCGCTCAGCGAGGACTGCCTCTACCTCGTACTCTGTGTCGTCACTGCTGGCTGCATCGAAATGATTCTGTGGGGTGTGTTTCACTGCTCCTTTCCCTTTGTGGCTATTACCCTTCGGGTGGCTTAAGCCACCCTAATAACAGCGATTTAGGGGGTAAGCCAGCCTTAACGTTTTCAATTATTACGGGAGCTATCGGTACCGGAAGCTAGATAAATGACGGCGACATTGTCTTCTTTTAGACACTATGGGCACTATTAGGCGAGCCCAAGTTCCCGGTGAGTCACGGGGAAGCCGATTTCCCCCCCACTGTATGGGGGCCTGCTTCTCCTTGTTTCACCCCTCGCCTTGAGTGCCTGCCATCTTGTCATCTGTCACCGCTCCGACCGTTCCGCACCGCTCTCGATAAAACACCTAAGTATTTTATCTTATGCAGTTTTTAGACCGACCGGATCACCACCTGTGTTTCCTGTGTTTCAGCGATATATATCCCTTATATATATCACTCCTTTCATCAGGTTATGGGCCAGACCACTTCTGTGGTGGTTCATTTGTCGTTTCTTTGACTCGCTTCGGCCTGACCGCCGATTCTAACTCCGCCAACTCCGTCATTTTTTTTATCCGTCTTCGTGGGCTACTCCGTCAATCTCCGTCTTTGCCCACTTCCGTCCGTAGCTGCCTACCGTCTGTGATTGGTGGTCTACGGTACGATCCGTCATCGGCCTTCATCCGTCTTTTGTTTTTACCGTCACTTTGGCCGACTTTTTTATCCGTCTTCGTGGGCTACTCCGTCAATCTCCGTCTTTGCCCACTTCCGTCCGTAGCTGCCTACCGTCTGTGATTGGTTGTCTACGATCCGTCATCGGCCTTCATCCGTCTTTTCTTTTTTACCGTCGCTTTGGCCGACTACTCCATCCCCAACGTCCTTCGACACTCTGGCCAGCAGCGCCTCTGCTGCCGGAGAACTGCTTTACCGTACGGCATTTTTGACGTCGCGACCGTTTTCCTCGTCAAAAACTGCCCCAAATTGACTCCTACATCGTCCGGATCCGTTGAATTTACGAAAAGTTACGTTATCACCAACAACCCAAACGTCCATTCAACTTTCTGGCCAGCAGCACCCTTTCTGGCAGGAAAACGGGTTACCGTACGACGTTTTTGACGTCACCACCGTCTTTCACGCGGAAATCCACCCCAAATCTCCTTTTTCATCGTTCGATTCCGTTAAAAATAGCGAAAGTTGCGTTTTTCGCTTACAACCCTACCCTTCGGCTACAGATTTCTGCAGCTTGCAGCGAAATGGCTTCACCACGTCAGCAAGCGCGCATGGCCGCAGTTCAGTGTGCGCTGCGATTACTCCGACATCAACAATTCATCCCTAGTTTCTGTCTGGTGGTGTCTGGTGGTGCTTGTGCACCAGACACCAAGATCGACGTTGACAGATACGCCAACTTTGCCAGTCTTCTACGATCGAGGACTTCGCCGCCGCCAATCCGGGATCGCGCCGCAGCTTGTTGAAACTTGCCCTTTAGAATTTTAGGCGACGCCCCATGCACGGATGTGCTTCTAGTTGGGTTGAGAAAGGCCCCTTTGGCCTCAACATTCTAGTAACATTGGGTTAGGATTCAGGGTGTGCCTGCTTCGGGATGACCACTCACACCTTCGGGGTGAGGTGGTGTCACGGGGAAGCCGATTCCCCCCCCCAGTGTATGGGGGCTTGCTTCTCCTTGTTTCACCCCTCGCCCTGAGTGCTTGTCATCTTGTCATCGGTCACCGCTCCGACCGTTCCGCACCGCTCTCGATAAAACACCTAATTATTTTATCTTGCAGTTTTAGACCGACCGGATCACCACCTGTGTTGCCTGTGTTTCAGCGATATATATCCCTTTATATATATATATATATATATATCACTCCTTTCATCAGTGAGCAATTTTGGGAAGTATCCAAGAGGGTGCAACATTTAGTAAAATTTGAGCGATTTTCCCGGTTTCTTGCATACCCATGCTACTTCAACCGAGATTTTGAGGGCCAAGATGACCTCGGATCAAACGTTTGACAAGACATTGCAGAAAGAGCAGCTCGAGATCTTGGCAACATGGGACTCCAAATTTTGAAAGCGTCTTAGAGGAAGCCCCCGGTGAGCTAATTAGCTTAAGGTGGCTTAAGCCATCTTAAGGAAAATTGGGAAATACCCACCCTACTTCAACCGAGATTTTGAGGGTCAAGATGAACTCAGATCAAACTTTTGATAAGACACTGCAGAAAGAGCAGCTCAAGATCTTGACGACATGGGTCTCCAAATTTTGAAAGCACCGAAGAAGCCCCCATGAGCCCTTTAAGTTAAGGTGGCTTAAGCCACCTTAAGCTGCGGGTAATAGGCATTTGGGCACGAGTTCTTCCGTGGTTCTCTGGCCATGACGGGGGCGTTTTCCTCTGCCGCGCATGGTCTCTGCGTCTACCTCCTACGCGCTCGCGTCACAGTCAACAATGGCAAGTGGTGCAAGTCTAGAGCTAGTGTTATGGAAATGTTTATGTTGACGTTAAAATTCTGGGAACGGACGATACACCCCAAGAGCCCAGACCCCACCAAGGCCACCACCAGGCACCAACCCGACGAATAGGAAGTCCGATTTCTTGCCCTCTATGATCGATAAATTAATCTTAGGCATGCGAGGGGTCACTCTTATGAATCACTCGCCAATGTATGCCCGCCTATCTGGCTTCAAAGATCGACTTTCCGAAAAAATGCTGATATTTATTGATCGATATATCGATATCGAATTTTGTAATCGATATTCGAATACCATATCGCATATTGATCGATGTCGACATTTTTGGATTCGATATCAATCAATATTCAATATCTATCCACACGGTATCAATCAATATTTGATATGTTGCCTCTTGCGATCAATCAATATTCAATATTTCGATATGTAATAAAATGCATATCAATCAATATCGATATTTCGATATATTGATATATCGAAACTATTGAATATCGATACTACTCCTTGGTCACGATGCAAGCTAGCCAGGCCGGGCTAGCATCCTACGGCTGGCCACAGAGGCAAAACCCTAAGAAACAAGCATCTTTTGAGACCCTAAGAGGTCTTTTTCAACCAAGCTAGAGCGGCTCCGCTCGCTAGTCTCTAGATGCGTGCTCTAGGGGCTTATGCCCATGCATGTGCTGTGGGGAGGACTACTCCCACAGGCCATCCGGCGAATCTAGCCCAGCAATCGAGGGTGGATGGCGGCGTAGCTCTCGATGGTGAACGAAGCCGAGCGCCGCCAGGACGTCGTCATCCAACGCCCACGTGATGCGGTGCGACGATGTGTGGTACCAACATAGCGAGTGCGGGGACGTGGACACCCCGAGGGGGGCGAAGGTGGAAAATGCGGTGTGGCTCCACTCCGCCGCACACAAGTGCGAAAGCAGAGAGGAAAAGCGGTGGGACGAGGGATGCAACACCACCAAACACCACCAGGCAATGGCCAAGGGGCACGCAGGGTGGATGGAAGAGTGGAGGATGCTGCGTGGCTACTGCCCGGTGGTATGGTACTGTCACAAGTACCAAAATGTATGCTTTATTATGGGCACTAGATGGGGTGTATGAGTCCCATGAAGGTTTTGAAAAATCATTTAGGACCCTTTTGAATTGTTATTGATGCTGAAATGTACTCTCGTGAACTTTAGGTATGTGTATGTGCGGTGTGCTTTTGGGGGGTGTAACGCCATAAAATTAATTAAATTTTCTGGTACTGTCACAAGTACCAAGCGCGCGGTGACTTAAAAGGGCACGCTATGTGGCCACGAGGTGGCATGCATGATGTCAAATTTCATTATTGGGATGTATCCTAAGTGGTCGTCATGCGTTGTGCCATTTGAACGTCTTTAACACCTTAAGGGCGAATTGCCATACTGCTCATACTGATCATGTTTTCTAGGAACTTATTTTCACGTTTTCGGCAATAACTCAAGTTCTAGACATCCATTTGCCACGATTCTTCGCATATATTATATTGCGGAACTAGGTGGATGATATGACACTTCATTATCACTCGCACCGTATGTGCACACATGAATATATGTGACCCATCATCACCATACTTAAGGAAATTCTGTTGAACAGCTGTTGGGGGCATTTTTGGGCATGCGCCATGAACATGCCACCACTATTGACTTGATGTTATGAGTGGGCGATGACGTATCATGGTGTATACCAATGGGGGGAAATACCATATCCTTGATTTGAAGCCTTTAGAGCACTCTCCATAGAGTACGCTTTTGTCACCTGGCAGCAGAACACCCCTGCACTTTCCACAAAGTCCTCCACTCGATAAACCGAGTTTGGTGGGCATTGAAGGGTTGAGGGACCTCGCCCAACTCCCCAATATGGACACTAATACTTCATAAATATCCAATAGTTGACTACCGTGGTAGTTATGGATGTTTCCGCCCTCATACTGATCCCATACTGCTAAAAACGAATTCGCCCTTACGGTGTTAACGCCAGTATTGGGATTCGATAACACCCAAGGGTGTGATAAAATGGCCTCTCAGCATTTTTTGTAGTAATATCGGGAGCGGTTTCGTACTTAAGTTCCATGTGTAGAGTCCAAGTACGGCAACTTCTCATGCATGTAAAGGTCTTGAAAAATCGATATATGGGTTTACTTTTGATGTCATAAACGCCGGTGAGGCGATCCGACGTTATAATATACTTATTTCGTAGCTTTAGTGCCACGACTAGGCTCCAAAATCGACGATAGCCCTCATACTTAAGGAATCTTGAGTTGGACCATTTGGTGGAGATGGGATGTTTAGCATGTCGCAGTTTCAGCGACGGGCAGTATGCCAACTGCCCCATGCTCACATCCATCATTGGCCATGTTATACAGCTTCAATTTGAGCCATCGCTGGGTTGAATAGAATCCCAAGTCTGTTCAAAAAGAAATCCGAAAGTAGCGCCATGATTTCGAAGACAAGTGAGACACCATTGTGTAACACAAAACTCCACCTTGTTGGCAATATGCATCCACTGGGAGGGCTACACGTAACCTATGGACCAATGGGGCATAATACAACTCAGTTTGGGTCGTTAAGGTAATGGTATATCATGGATATCACCATCAGGATGGAGGAGGACATCAAAAAAAATCTAGCGTTTTGGTACTTGTGATAGTACCAGATTCGATTCTGGTACAGTACTATGACTAGTACCACTGGGCAGTAGCCATGCGGGGTGAGCACGTAGTGGTCAAAGCTCATGTCGAAGATGTGGTTGATGGACTCGATTTTGGTGTCTGGTGCATGAGCACCACCAGACACCACCAGATCGTAGCCAGGGGTAAGTTCTCGTCGTCGAATCACGTGCAGCGCGGAGGCAACTGCAGAAATGCGCGAACGCTGACGACACGAAGCCATGGCCGCTGCAAGCTGCAAAATCTGGAGCCCAACACTTAGGGTTCCCAAGCGAAAACGTAACTTTCGCTAAAAATAACCAAATCGAACGATGGAAAAGTCAATCTTGGGTAGATTCCCGCGGGGAAGACGGTGGTGACGTCAAAAACGTCGTGCGATAAGCCAATTTTGCTGCAGTTGAGGTGCTGCTGGCCAGAGCGCAAAGTAAAATTGTCGAGGACAAAGGTGCGAGAAAGTGTCCGGGCGTTGTAACAAGCGTACGGGTCGAGGACAGGGTACTCGAAGAATGTCCCGATGGTATAGGGGCACCGGGGTGAAGTTGGAAAAGGCGCGGAGGACAAGGGTGCTCGCCGCCAAATCACGAAGCCAAGGGGGCGTGTGAACCGCACAGGGTGCGGGATCAGAGAAAGCGAAACCGAACGGGTGAGCCTGCCATTGGTGGGACCATAACCTGATGTGAATAGCAAAATATATGCAAAGGGTGGATATATTTCAAGGTATGGTTTGCCGGAGGTCAACATTAGCATAAAAATTTAATTTTTTTATCATTTGATAAATAGGTTGGCTGAACCTATCTAAACATATTATGCGCTTCGGGGAGTCAAGTGGTTAAGGCATGAAGAAGTTATGGTCGATACCGTTCCGCGATCTCCCATACTTAACCATACTTAAGCACCAACTAAAAACACATATATCTCGAGATCTAGATCTGCAAATTTTTATGCTAATGTTGACCTCCGGCAAACCATACCTTGATTTGCGGCAACTCAAGAAGCAGCGGAAACCCGAGTGTCATTACCAAAGATGAGATAATAAAATAACTTGGTGGTTTTATTATCGGCCGGAAGTGATGCCGGCAAGATGCAAGTGGACACCACAAGGCGAGGTGTGACACAGAAGAGATACCACCCCTATGGGAGTGGGGATATCGTATGTGCACTAGCGTTCACACATATCCTGGAGGGAGAGTTATGCTCGGTCTCCGGGTGCTCGATGGGGGCCGCGATGAGCAGACGGTCCCTGATGGAGCATTTACGGCGAAGCCACCCCGATGCATCCGGGCCCTTGCTGCCGGCGGCGGGGCTAACGCGAGCAGAGTTGTGGGCTTATCCTTGCAGAGACGGGCATGCGCCATCACCAGGGCCGAGGTGGGAGCTGTGCGGCTGCCTATGCTCAGCGCCGTACCGGGAAGCGGTGGTGGGAACCGGGGCGGTCGATATGCGGAGGGGCAGGCGCAGGGGCAGCTCGGGGTCACGGGCGTATTGGGGGACCGAGAGGGGCTGAGAGAGGCGGGGTGGGCGTGGCTGCGAGGATTGAGTGTGGGCGGATGCGCTGCTAGTGACTTTCCATCTCTGATGGTACCTAAGAAGGTGTGTGTGGGGGGTCACTGAATGTGTAATAGTCGCACTTCGGAGGATGCGGGTGGACCTGGAGACCATTGAGGCGTACATGCTGTTCTTTTGATTGCTGCCGCGCCGGAGAGTGCTTCAACCGATCCAGCAAGGAACGAAGAAGGGGGTGGCCCAGATCATGAGCGATGCAGGGACGGGTAGAAGGCACGATGTTGGAAGTGATCGCCGGCGGGAGCATATGTCACGTGTTACGGGCAACGGGCCTCGGGACCAGGCAGCTCTCAGTGGCGGGGGGAACATTTGTGGGCGGTCCATGTCTCTGGTGAGCGAGATGCACTGTTGGAGGTGTGAAACCATCTGGTGGCAGGCCGGGCCCCTGCAGGGGTGTGGGAGTGATTAGCGGGCGGGCGGTGACGTTGCCGAAGGATGACCTCGGCGTCAACATCCGCCCCACTGCATGTGGGGAGGTCCTCCGGAAGCTCGTGGTGAAGGTCATATGCAGGCAGTGTGCGAAAGCCCTCACGGGTCGATTTCGTGGGCACCGGCAAGATGACGAGCCTGGTGGATTGTGGGCGGCCCAGATCAGGGTACTGTAGCGGTAAGACAAGGAGAGGACCTCAGGGTCCACACTGTTCAGGCGGCCCTAGACCGGCACCCGCAGTGGGTCTGTGTCAAGGCGGATGCCAAAAATGCCTTCAATGCGGTGCACCGTGAGGCGGTGTTTGATTTGGCGGATTTGGCAGGACTTCCCAAAGCTGTGGGCATGGACAGACCTTTGATACGAAGTCGAAGAGAACCGTGGGTTTCGGCTGAGGGGCGTTGATGGCTCGGTGATGTATGTCAGGTCAAAAAAGGGGAAAAGCGGGCACACCAAGGGGACCCCTTGGGGTCGCTTTACCTGGCCCATGTACCCATTGTAGGCAGTGCTGGAGCAAGAAGTTGAGTGATTACAGCAGGCTACCAAAAGCGTGCCCAACAGGTCTATGCTGCTGTCCTCCACTATGAGGATTGGCTTTGGCTGGCTGGGCACGTGGGGGCATCTCGGCTCTCTTGGCTTTTCTCGGTGACCTACAACAGCATTGGGCCGGCATTCTTGAGGGGTATTCCTTGCTGCCCAGCCTCGGAGCTCAATTCGACACAATACCGGATGGCCCTACGGCACATTTATGATGCAGAGCAGCCCCTCCTTGGCCGGGTGGGGGAGTGCCCCGATTGTGAGGGGGAGCTCGATCCCACGGGGACGCACTTGTTGGCATGCAGGGGAGCTGGGGGAGGTGGAGGGAACCGGTACTCTTTCATTCACCACAAGCTGCAGAGGGTGCTGTTCGAAGTGGCCAAGTCTGCTTTTCCGTTGGCGTCTGCGCTGCACGATGATTTCGCGGGCCACCTCACTTACTCACCAAACCGTTGTCCGGATGTGACCGTATTGGATGTAGAGGGGTCAGGTCGGCATTCAGTATGTGCTGTTTGATGTGGCCACAACGCGGCCGATGTCGGATGCACACCTGGGAGCGGCCATGATGCCCCCCCGGGCGGCGGCAAGGAAGGAGGAGGAGAGCAAGGTATAACGTACGGGGATGTGCACCCGCACAATGTACCTTTTGGAGTGGGGGTGTATGGGGGCCTCGGGCCTGGGGCGTATGGATTCCTGCGGAAGGGAGCGGCGGTACATGCAGGGGAATGTGGGTTGGGAAGAGGCGGCACATGGCAATCCCGCGGGAGGTTGGCGCTGATGGACAGAGCTTGGGAGGCAGCCAGACATGCAGGATGAAGATGGTGGCGGGACGCAAGATTCTTGGGGAGCGCGACGTGAGCATTCTGGGCAGGCTTCGAGTGGGATAGGCAGGATGGTATCGAGGCTCTTGGAGAGCATGAAGGGTGTGCGGCAGGAGGCGAAGCAGTTCGCAGATAGCAGTGGGTCAAGGAGAGGGCACCGCCGAGGCTTGATCTGGAGGGGCACCCGCGGGCTCAGCCTTGGGAATACCGGCTGTGTCGTGGGTTGGCAAGCTCTCTTGAGAGCATGATCTACGGCAGGTAGAGGGCAGAGGGGTGGTCCTGATCGTAGGCTTGGTGGTGGAGAGATGGCTCGAGGGGCTCGAGGGACAGAGGTGAACCGGCTTCAGAGGCACAACAACAGTGCGCCGGCAGGGCAGTTGCAGAGGGGCTCTGGTGGCTCTTTGAGGTTTAAGGAAAAGAAGGGTGGTCCTGAGCGTAGGTATGGTGGTGGAGAGATGGCTCGAGCAGCTCATGGGGCAGAGGTGAACCGGCTCCAGAGGCACGGCAGCGGCGTGCCGACGGTGCAGTTGCAGAGGGGCTCAGGTGGCCCAGTGAGGCTTAGGGGGTCCCATTTTTCACTAGTGAGGGAGAATCCGGATAAGTATCTTGAAGTGTGTGCTGAATCCTTTGGTCCCTGGTGAAGGAACATAGTGCAGCCGATCCTTTCTGGTTATGTGATGCCAACGGAGTCGGTCCAGGGATAAGCCACGCACATGCGGAATGGCACGGGGGTGCCAACTGTGAAGCAAGACGACGACGACCACCACCACGGATTCTAAATATTCATGTCGGAACACGGCAGTGTATCAAAGATACCGCATACATGCATTGCAAAAATAGCAAAATAGATAGAAACATGGCCCGCAGGTATGCATCACTGCTGGGTACGCAACATCGCGTACCACCACCCAGGTCTTAAAGTAGGCGTGCTTTGATGGCATGTTGCCCCCTCGTGGCTCACTAAACGTGCATCGTGAATGATGCCATCGTGGATGAAAGGAAACAATAAACCAGACATGGGCGCCGGAGTGCTCCCAATACAAATCAAGGGAAGACACCAGGTGTTGTTATCACCACCCCTTGGGGCCGCTCCTTGAATCAACGGCGGGAGGCGCGCCAACCGTGCTCCTCGTGATCACCGTACACACTCCAGGACACCAGAGCAACGATGACATCTTGTTGGAGGCGGATGAGCCCCTATGACCGAGCTCGTGCATCTTAGCGGGAGGCTTGCACGCCGGAGGGGGGACATGTTTGGGACATGATTGCAGAGATATTGGAGAGGTTGGCCACATAGGGCTTCACCAAAGTGGCAACCCGTGAACATGAGGAGATGAGTGAGGATATGAGGAGAAGGCGTGGCGGTGGCGCGGCTTCGGTGCACCTGCAGCTATGGTGGGCTTCACCCAGCAGACATAGCAACGGCACATCGTGGGAGGGGCGTGGCGAGACTTGGCAGGATTGGGGCATGCGGTAGGGGCACTGCGGTGACCTCGGTGACATGATTGTGCGGCGTATCAAGTCACTATTTGAGGATGTTGAGCGGGAATGCCTCATATGCGACTGCGTTGCTTTACTCATGCGATGACGTGGCGTCACTGCCTTTGCTGATGGCGAGTTTTGAGCTGCGCAAGTCGAAAATCGATGGCTTGTCGGCATGCAGCAACGGCCTTGTGACTCTCCGTGCCTTCGAGCGTCTTTCTGTTAATCGCGGCGATGTCAGTACGGGGAGACCGAGGAAATCCGAGGTGGCGGTTCGTACTGATATCTTTGTGATCAACGGAAAGATGCTCGAAGGCATGGTGAGTAAGGAGCCACTATTGGATGCCGACAAGCCGCTGCTTTTCGACCTGAGCAACACAAAACTGCAGTGATTGTGAAGCCACGTCACCGCATGAGTAAAGGAACGCAGTCACATATGAGGTATTCCCGTTCAACATCCTCAAATAGTGACTGAATACGGCACACACTCATGCCACCGAGGTCACTGCAGTGCCCCTACCTCATGCTCTTGCCTCAATGGTTTCCTGCGAGCCTGGTAGGGGTACCACCCAGTCTCTCGCTCATACGTGTTAGTCAGTATGGGCGAGCCGGAACCCCATGGATCTTAGGGTGCCCCTGGCTAGTACTTCTTGCAGTGGCGGTCGGTGAACGTTGGCCGATAACTACAAACAATGTGTGAAGTGGATTGATCATCCGAGGACAACTTTATTCTTATCTGCATACCTCTTCGCATGGTTCGAAATCCGTCACCAAAGGAATCCCAAACCCATCATCCCACACACAAACACAAACGTTTGATGACACCGGCGCGGTGTTGCCAACCATAAGGAGCTACTGAGGCGCCATCATCATGGGACAGGACAACCAAGAGGAGTGAAGAGGGGTGGGACGTATGGCAACTAAACGAGGGGAGGGAGATGGAGGGTCCCCATAAGGGTGGACGAGGGAAAGCATCATGGGTAACGGTTTTCCATGGGCGTGAGAGGTGATGCGCCCCATGCTGGTGGGACAACCATGGGAGATGGGAGGGAACTAGGCGAGGAACGAGGAGCAAACAGCCATGCTTGAGGAGGGTGGGGGGGATACCCGGAAGTGTTTGTAATGGGTTTGGATTTCCTAGAATGACGGATCTCGAATCATACAAAGAGGAATCCGCATCGGAGGAAGTTGTCATCATGCGAACGTGTGCCTGTGCGCGTATGTGTGGGGGTGCTCATAGATGGTGAGGGAAAGCCGTGAGGGGAAAGACCGAAACATGGGCGCTGGGGGGACCTATTTGGGGTAGGGAGCAGTCACGTGGGGTGAGAGGGAGCCATGAAGGGTGGGGGGAGCCGATCCCAGTGAACAGTGGCCATGGGAACCAATGGGGGGCGGGGGGAAGCCATGCCGGCAACCAAAGCTAAAGAGGGGTTGGCTTGGGCGCGTTAGTTCAGGCGGCGCGCTGGCGCTTGAGGAACTTGGCACACCATGCGTGCCGGTGGCAGCAAATCTATGGCACAGGTGTGCAAGCACAGAGGCTTTATGATGCTAAAATCGACTGGCTGATTCTTGCGGCGCACGCTTGTGTAATAGCATGTATACCACACGCACAGATATTCTTATACATCATGTGATACTTTACGTTTTCAGCAGTCATCACGGGGGAAATGACAAACGTAATGCTGGACACATTTCCATTCGTTGACAAAGGAGCTCCTGCTACGCGATGCATCATGTGCAACCATCTCATACACAGCGAACCGCTATCTCATCGAAGAGGGAAGTAATCACCAACGGAAGTAAGGCACAGCATACGTCGGTGATATTCCATGTACATCATATAGGTTGTCGTATTTTCCTTGAGGTGGCTCCGAATTAGGACTATCCATTTCTAGTTCCTTTGCATGGATCCCCCCCCCAACAAAAATAGAAGCAATACCGGCATCAACAGCTCCCAACACCTGCGACGACACAATATCAAAACCCGTCGATAAGCGATCAGCATTCGATATTCATGCCGTCGAGTAAATTGTTAGAAGAGGCTCAAGGGAACGCATACCCTATCCCGAGAGACTCCCTGCCACATTCGAAGTTTATCACCTATTCCGTGCCCTAGTCCAAGCTTGTGACATGAATAGACTTCAAGTTGTGTGCCCGTAACTCAAATATCGTCCGAAGGTAGATCATCGAACTTACATCGTGGTGTAGGGAGTCTCCCACGGCTATCATTTGCGCCTTCTCCGAATTGATGTTCTCCGATCCAACCATCTGAGGAATTACCCATCGCATCCCGTCATGTCATCTTAGCCGCGTCATCTGCACCAGTTAGTGACATCGCCCCACCTTCGTTTTCGGGGCAAAGCTATATGCTTAACAAAGATGGGCATGCACGCCAAAGCTTGGAAGGGAAAGTGAAACAAGGGACTCATGCAAAAGGTGGAACACATACGGCAAATCTCTAGCCGTGAAATGCTAAAAAACATCGTGTCGAGAAGTAAGTAAACATGCCTGCCGAGCATATGTGTACACAATCTCGGCCGGCTTGCCCATGAAATGCACTTCCCCCCCCATCTCCTCATACCACCTGCAGGCTCCCTCGAGGGCGGGAATATCAGAATGTCTCCTATGGAACCTGGCTGTTGTGGTGAAGTGAGCCAGACAGGCTAAAAACTAAAATCAGGAAAAAATTGTGTGCTCACTTCGCTAATGTTCCTGGCATCGGACGAAGGGCATCCCCATCGACAGTCACGACATCCTGCGTGACATCACCCGTCACCTATCAAAATTGCTCCCTCAAAGCTGTGGCTTATGATCGCTATTCCTCGTAGCGTGCCATGCCAAGTGTACATTCCGAAAGTCCGTTTCGAGTCTATATATCCAAGTCACAAGCTCGCGCGAAAATAATGCATAAGTGCATTATTTACTGCACTTATGCACGTTTACTTACTTCTCGCACACTGCACACTTTTCGAATTATGTTGCAACCGATGAGGGTGAGGTGGGAGCACGCGCAATGGAAATCGGATTACAAGAGCAAATGATAAATGGAACATCAGGTGAAGCGTACGGCATGCCAGCTCAAGAGCTACGCGTACCGGGTTTGCCACGATGAGTGGAAGCTTCCTGCATTTTCCCAAGTCTTCAAATCAGCCTCTCAACCACTCACCTTCTAGCCTCCACCCACAAGGATAATTGTCCCAAGAAATTTTGCGAGTACTTGGAGCTTGGAATCATCATCAATAGGGTAAGTGAACATCCATTTCCAGAAACCACGACGAAGCTTTCGGTCTCTCTGAACTTCAATCGTCAGCTATGAACACTTATAACAAGGTGTTGAGAGGCGTGTGGGAGGTTGACGGTTAAGGTATGCATTGAAATTGGGAGTTGTCATAGAGGTTCCGACCATCTAGATCAAGCCTTGCTTATCTTAACCATTGAACCGTGAAAGCAGTCATCAACATTCCCTCACCCGGGCCGAAGTGCTTCACATAAACGCACTCCGTGAGGAGATTAACAGCTCTATTTTTGTGCTAGTGGATTTCTTGCTTCAATGGGAGAATTTTCGAAGAACAAATGGATGGTACGCCCAAACACATCAGAGTTGAGTGGATAAAGGCTATGTTGTGGGCAAGGCATGTATCACAAGTAGGGATTGAGTAAGGGTACCTCGGGGCGGCTTTCTCCATTAGATCCCGCATATCATCTAAGGAGGCGGGTCCGACGCCTGCAATCACCTGCAACTCAAAAACCCCCGAGTAAACACAAGAGTGGCTAAAGAGGTGTACCTTTTATTGAAATGTGGCCGATGGATTTTGCACTTGATGGCATCGCCTATATATCATTGTGGACAAGGGCGATGTCAACTGCTAACATTAAGCAGGCTCCATCCCTACCAGACTTTCTAACACATCTCGCATAATGCCGTATTTACTCATACTAATATCACACGCGCAAGATATGGCAAATCGCTAACGGACGTCCACCGATCCCTCCATCTCCTCTAAGAACAACTCGCAGACCGCAGAATAATCAGGCACGAAAGCGGCGTGAGGTGCCATGCTCTTGATGAGGAAGTGGCATATCGCTTTAGGATAATTATCAATCCCTCTTTATGACATGAAAGTTGCTGAGAATTATGTAGGAAATTAACGTGATAGGCCATGCTCCGAATGGAAGGGCTCCCAAGTAGGTGTCCCCGTACACATCATGAGTTAATGCGGGACCCACTTCTTCCGACGACTCAAATTGGCCACACACAAAACAGGGTGGCAATTTTTATCACATACGCACCTCAGTGCCATGAGCTAACATGAAATCAGCGTCCTCTGGTTGGCCAACTACATCCAGACCAAGCCCCTGCAGATACTCTTCCCCGGTAACCGTCATTGATATGTTTGCAAAATGATGCAATGCAAAATTGATGGTTGAAGATTCATACATATATGGTTGTGGCTATTGAGAATGATAATAGATAGGAGCAGGTGAAGATGAATAGACTATGAAAATGCCTTTCTAGTTTCATACTTTTAGAACACTCACGAGCATATCTATTGCTTAATAATTAGCAACCATATAATACATTTTTGTGTGATGGAAATCTAAACGCGGGAACATGTGTGCATGTCTTCTGCCTAGAGGTAATCCTAGAGGCAATCGACAATGATGGCAAAACAACGCCAAGATACTGAAGCATTGAAGCCTAGCATACTCTCAAAGCAGGTGGCATCTAGGAGCCTCCACAATGATATTCGGCAAGGAGGCTCCACAAGCCCGACGCATAGCTGCAAAGGGTGCCCACAAGAATATTCGACATGTAGTGTCAACGATCCCCACCCTCAACAAGAATACATGAGCGGCAAGAGGTCGAGGAAACCTCCACAAGAGTTGCCACGAGGAATCCTACCTCCAAAGAGACTGCCCCACGGTCTCCCCAAGTGAAATGAATACACCTCCCTCCCAAAGACTTGAAAAGCGGTGAAGGTCGTCTGTTCCATCTCCATAACCCCAGCACCACAATTGGACAATAGTCAGAACACCAATAGCATATTATTTCATTCATAAGCAAACTTCTCATTCAACATCCCCAAATGACCTCAATTAGGTATTCTGGGCAGCGCTGAGGGTATGTGCTACGGCAAGGACAGCAAGGTGCGTGCTACACGAGGGACAGCAAGGCATGGGTAAGAGAAGGGGAAGCGAGGCGCACACTTCAAGATGTAGCTCAAGGCACACGTGGCACGTCCTTCCATGAGCACGAGGTTTGTAGAGTGCCAAGACACGAGCACGAGTGACCCTAAGAATCGCAGGATGTAAAGGATATTTTCAAGGATCCCAGAAGCCACACCTCTCCAACATCTGATGTGTGATCTCGCCACTGCGCACAGGAGGTCCCCAAAGGGCCGAGCATTAGCATTAGTGCTGACGGACACCCTCTCTCGGACTTTACGACACGCCTCCAACGGGTAAAACGCTCAGACCTTGTCGCCGTGCCACACAGAGTTGAGGCAAAACCTGAAACGGTGTAGCGTGTAAGGCAAACCCTAAAAGCGATCACCGAAAAGCGCCCCTTGAGCGATAAGAGACACGTGCGAATCTACCTCTCGTGCAGCGCATACAGCACTGCACTCAAGCTTGCGGTTGTAATGGACCGAGGCTGGTGCCCCAAGGATCGACAACTTGGCTGTGGGTTGGCAAATATCTCATGGAGGCGTCTCACCTTGTTACGGCACCTGCAAACCATGAGCTATCGAAGCCCATGGGCTCCAGCTTGGCTAAGGTCGTCGAAGACCCTGTGCGGTGCCGTCAATCACAAAGCCTCAAAAACTTCCTGCGCAGCAGCAGCGCGCGCGCATCACCCCAGTTCCCGCTCCGTGACCTGGAGTCGATACACGCCAGAATGGACTTGGAAGCGTGGGGGGAAGCGTAAGCACATAAACGGTGTCGCTTCTTGGCCGCAGCAGGATTGCTCTGTTGAGTGAGCCAATAAACTTCTAATAACGTTGAATTTTGCTTAGAGCACAGCAAAAAGATAAAGGATAGCAGGGTTGAGGGGGCTCACGGCGACTTGAATTGGAGAGTACGACCACTTTCGCGCCTCCCTCATACAGCTTACGCACCGCCTCGACGGCATGGGGGTATGCCTGCGTTCCCCGGTGTCGGCAACCTGATTTGCTGCGTAGAATTCGATAGCAAAGCTACAAAGAGTCGCAAAAAGGTGCCACTAACTTGTCAGCTTGGGCACCTGTTTAATCACATCTTAAGAGAGGGATTCGATCTTATCGGAGAAGATTATTCTCTCCGATTCCAGTTTCATAGTGCAAGCATGCTACAAGTGATGGGATGCATTAGAACAAGTGACGCGCCACCTCTCGAGATGCACAAGATTTTCGATGTACTTGGGTCTCGCGTTACCGTTTTGCCATCGTGAAGCACCCCGAACTGGTCCAATAGCCACGTGGAGTATTGCCCATGGACGTCTCCGACTCCTGCGAGGAGCTCCGCCTTGGTGTCGACAGGGCGGCGCCTTGACATGGTACTCGCCTGCTCGTACTCCTTCCCCGTCCTTCAACATACTCAAGGATTCTGTCGTCTATCGCTAAAGTGAGCTCCGATTTCTCCGGGGACCCTTGAGAGTTCTATCGTCTATCGCCGGTGTCAGCTCCGAGTTCCTCGGGGACCCTTGAGAGTTCTGTCTACTGTCCACGTGTGCTCTGCAGGTCTACTGCACACTCACAGCGACTTGACGGCTTACCTTTCTTTTCAAAACCGGTGCGTAACAGTGACTATCAACAGATGTCGCGCGATACAGCTGCAAGGGGATGAGACAGCGACGCGAGGAAAGCATGACTGAAGTCGCTCTTGCGTCCAACTGCAGCAGGAGCTCAAGTCACGCCACCAAAGCACCTCATTGCACACGCAACACGCTGCTGTTCCACGAAAAAATCATGATAAGTTCGTTTATTCGATGAGGTTCTATCTTCGGGCGAGGAATATACAGGTTTTGCAATCCGCTGGGTAAACGTGTTGCAAGACGAAATCACCCAGGCCAGTTCAACGCAACCCACAGTCACGAACAAGGGGGAAAGTCATTCTCCTCAAAGGCGCCCATATTGCAAGAGCATTTCTACCCTTGGCAGGTTAACATGGATTGAGAAGGTCTTCGATGTGAGCACACCTTTAGCAGGAGGGAAGGGGAAAGGATTCTCCTCTCTTCTTTGAAACCAGAGCCCTGAAATGAGGGGTATGGACCACGTGGGTCCCACGCCAGGTCAGAGGACTGTCAGAGGTCTGACGTGAGGGAAAGGAAAGCACTGGTGCTGGTATGGAGCTGTGGACTGTGGCCATCGGATGGCGATGGAGATTTGGAGAAGAATCTTCAATCTAGAATCGACGTCTAGATTCTGAGAACGCAATATGCTATCTAATTTCCCATTTTGTCAAAAACATACAAGAACAGCGAACAACCTGTAAAAGAAGAGGCAAAAGCAAAGGATAAACACAATAGAAGTACGGACGGAGAATATAGAACGGGATCGCAGAGACAGTACTTGTTTTAAAAGGATCTACTCGTCTCTCACAGTGCAGCACCATGGACGACGCTCAGGGGGATCAGAAATATCAGCGAAGAGAAGCTTCATTGCTCACGAACCAGCAATTCGAAGCAATAGATACTAACCAAGATGGCGAGTTGGAAGTGGATGAGCTTCTTGGGAGCCGAGAAGGTAAAGCGAATTTTTATTTAATGTCTCACTACGCCTGTCCGTTTTCCATCAGCGGACTTTGTCCGGAACATAAACAGCTTCTTTACGGAGTAGAAGTGGCTGCATCATTTGGGAGCAGCAGTATGCGTGAAGCTTAGTCCTCTCGCCTATTTGTATCGTTTACCAGGAGACAAACTTGACATCGAAACAACAGCATACTCAGACGACTGGCGCTCCTGCGGATGGGAATGGGGGTTGGCGCTTCCTGCCCTGCCGAAGCAACCAAAAACGGGAACATACATCTCCCTCTGTAAAGGTCTTCGGAAGCCCGCACTGTTCTCGCTCTTCACCCTCTTCGGGCGACTCTAAGACACGCCACAGAATATCTCCCCAGATTGCGTACAGCGCCTCATAGTCGTTTATATGTACGTATATGAGCGTGGAATATCACGGAATACCGCCAAGCGGTTATTCAGCCGTCTATCGCAATGTGGGCTGTCTGCTGCTGTCAAATGCATCCACAGAGCTCCAGAACAAACCTGAAACGTGGACTGATATGCAGTGTGTATCACGTTCCCTATTTCAGGCGTTCGGCCGTCTGGCACTGTGGCTCGTCGGTTTCATCTGAAAAAACGCATTGGGATCGATGATGGGATAGACAATCGTTTACTTTCCACGACGATCGGTGGCGCCGTCGGCGTAAGCATCGGACTCGGAGCATTGCTGGTAAGGGTTTTCTCCGCCGGGCATAACTTAGAGATAAGTTTTACCCTTTACACTTCACAAGTGTGCGAAAGGAGGACACTTGCTGACAAAGTGAAGGTACACTGGATATACACAAAGTTGGCGTGATACCTTGCTGCCATCGGCTGTAGTGCCCAGGTCCTCGTTCGGTGTGCAAAGCCCTTTTACTGCGGGAATGCTTTTTGTGAGCTTTTGTGAAACGGGGAACAAAAAACACAAACGTCGGCCGGTCGTGTTGAACTACCGACGCCCGGGCTTAGAGCAGCGCTCCCAGCGTAAAACCGCAAGGCGCGGACTTAGGCGAGAGCAGCCCTCCCAGCCTAAAACCGGGAGGCGCGGACTTATGCGAGAGCAATGCTGTAACACGCGTTTCACAGGTGAACGGGATCCTTAACCGCAACCAGCCGCTGGATCAGTATCTGGGTAAGCTTTTTGTGGAACGTGACACCGCCCGAGCGGCCGGGGCAGCCATCGTACGGTCGGCAAAGCTCGGAGCCCTTGGCGGCGCAGCGGCGGGAGCTATGTGTCCTTTGGGCCGATATTGGGCGGACATTGGGCTGGACGGGAAGCCATACATGGTGTGCTCAGCGCCTTGCTCCTGCAGCGTTCTCGTCAGCGTCCTCTGGAAAGCCACGGCGCCGCTCGGCGGAAACTCGCAGGCCTGCGAGGGGCCGAGGAGTCGCCGGCCACATTCGCAAATAGAAACGAAGAGGTTGTCTGGTGGGAGCGCTCGAGTTTGGCTTGCGTCACGTGAGGTTGTCCGGTGAGAGCGATGGAGTGCTGCTAGGGTCAAGTGAGAGGTCCGGTGGGAACACTTGAGTGCAACTCGGGTCACGGCGCCAGCAGTCGGAAAAGTTGTTGCATCCCTCACCAACACCCAGGATGGGAGCTTATGACCTGTACTGTTTTCGAAGGTAGACAGCATATGCTGCGCAAGTGTTGCCTCGTGAACCCGGTTTGGAACATGCCACTTGTCCTCTCCACGTGTTCGCTTCTGGGAGTGGATACCCCGTCACTTGCGCCTGCGCTGCCGTCCTGTACACATTATGACTGTATAAGGCAGGATGATGCATGCTTCGCTCCCTTCCCCCCCAAGTTCGTTGTGGTTGAGTAGAAGTTGGTCCGCCTTGGCTGATTACCTGATGACATGGCTGTCTGTGTCCTGGAGTGCTTGTCAGTTGTGGTCGGATTAGAATCCATTCAAGTTTGATTTCTGGGTGGCGTTTTGGAGGGAGGCTCAGGCTGATCCTAGGTAGGATTGGAAATGGTGCTTGATGAGTGCAGGGTACAACTTCCACTCTCACAAAGCCGGCACAGCCACGCCCCTTCATCTTCGCCCCGAGCCAGGTCGCGCAGCCCATGAAGCTGGTGGGCCGTTTTGTGACGGGCAAGTGGGGATCGAAGCCGGGCACGATCGCCGCGGACACCGGCCACTTTCCCTTCGGCACCAAGTTCTTCATTCCAGGTGCAAAGAAGGGAGCCACACTGTACTGTGGGATTTAGTGCATTAGTGCCGAGGGAACAGGGCGCTCCTGCGGTGGCCTATGATTAGTGCCGAGGGAACAGGGTGCTGCTG
>LGRX02006504.1:39746-111846 GCA_001247695.2 Cymbomonas tetramitiformis
AGGGTGCTGCTGCGGCGGCCTATGATTAGTGCCGAGGGAACAGGGTGCTCCTGCGGTGGCCTATGATTTGGTGGATGCTCTTCCCTCCTGCGATGACAAGGTTGAGGGGAGGAGATGCAGGGTGGGGCTGGGGCCTGGTGGAGGACCGAGGGAGCGCCATCATGGGGGACTCCCGTTTGGACCTGTACTTTGCAACCCGTGAGGATGCGCTGCAGTGGGGCCGTAAGCATCTGAAGGTCCTGACGCTTCCTCCCACGGTAAGGAGCCTGCGCGGTGCCTGCCACGCGATCTCCTTCTCAAGGAGCCTTCATGGATTACCCATGCGCATCTTGTCCGCCGTGGGCCATCTGCCTCAGTCATGAACTCAAGAGCGCGGGCTCGAAGCGGTGCCACTTGTTGCTTGAGACGTTTATGGAATGCGCAGGGTGGAGCGTGCTCTCCTGAAGGGAACGCTGCTTGTGGCGCACTGTCGAAGTCACGCGCACGTGTAGTGTGTATGCCACCGGGCTTGCCGTGACAGTGGTTGAATGAGTGAACCTCGGCCTAGCAGGCGCCCCCTGAAGCTTCGCTGGTCGCGTTGGGGGCTCCCTTGCAGCCTAAGAATATCCCCAAGGAGGTAATACACGAGGTGCAGCCAGGGGACACCATGTTCGGAATCGCACACAACAGCTATCCTCAGCAAGGTGACCTCCATGTCGCTGGCACCCCTCTACACGCCCCCATTGTCACCGCCGTCTTGAGAGCCCTATACAGTATATGCCCCACGGTGACGAATGCCTTGAAATGTCAGCATTTCCACAACGTGGATGACTAGCCCTAATTTCTTGCATCTAGCGATGATCCAACACATCCCACGGGAATGTTTGTATTTTCCTCATGGCAACCAGCGTGGTCTATGACTCTTGTATTAGGTTCCATCCAGTGGTTGCATACGCCACATCAAACCTTTCATCTCGTGTGAAAAGTGGCGATAAAATGGTGCAAGGATATGGCATTGTTGAATATGGTTGGTCCTCACACAGGCTTGTCATTCTTCTGTGCGCACCATCACGCCTGCTGCTTGCTTTCTGGCTGAGAAGTTTAACTGCGTCTGTGGCATGAAGCATGCTGACAGTTGTAATGCAAAAGCGCGCGGCAGACTGGTAGTGAACACTTTGAAAAGGGTTGCGCTTTGTTTGACTAAATTGAGGGAGTTGATGGCGCTGTGGGAGCAGGCTGCAATGTGGGTGATCTCCACGTTGCAAACAATTTGGATATTGATGAAGTCTTACAAGTTGGACAAAAACTCTCTATTCCCAAGTGCTTTTAGAACACAATGAAATGCGTCCGGGTTCGACACTCACATGTACAAGTAAGGTGCAATGTGTGCATTTTCATTCCTCTAGTATCTTCTTGTGGAAGTTTATTGCACCAAATTTCGATCGGCTACGATAGCGCCAACCACGGTGTTTACACACATGTTTAGGATTGGCAGTATTTGTCACATTTTGTAGCAGGTCGATAAGGCTTAATGCATGTACACACTGCCATGCATACCGAGACTGCTGATTGCCCCATTCAGCGAACACAAGTACGCAGATGTGAATGTGGCGGACATTGTGCAGCACAAAGCAGCGTCACCATGAAACGGCGGTTATATATGGCCGATGATATGGCCGGCGCCCCCTCTTTTCTGATCTACGCAAAATGGTTGCTCAATATGATTAGCGTGCAATTCAGTATGTGCAGGAAAGTCTTAGCACGTGATATTAATAGCAGTCTGTGCATAGGCAAACACTTTTAATAGCGATATGTGCTTAGACAAAATATTTCAATAGTTACATGCGCTTAGGAAAATGATTTTATTTGTCTACGAGCTTATACTGAGATGAAAGATTGTTATTTGCTTACACGGAGACTTCTAGTCGATTCAGTTGCCTACGTGAAGGTTATTATTGATTCGCCTATGAACAGACTGCCACCAAAGCATTTGCATATGCGCACATCGCGATATCGGACACTGGATATATTTCCAGTGTTTGCCCACGCGGAAACTAAAATAAACCCACTACATAATTATGCTATCACTGCATCGCTTCGATGGATATGCAGCAGCCGAGCTTGCTTCAAGAATAATATTGTGCTTTGTGGCAGGGTGTCGGGTGGAATACACAGCAGTGCCATCACTGATCACCGAGTGTGCGTCATACGATATGAATACTAGTATTATTGCGACCTATACGCTCTCGCGGTGACTATACTGGACGCCATGATGATGATATCTGATCGGCATATGGCACCCCAACATATAACATTGGGAGGGGAACGAAACGAGATTGCTGTGTGTTTTGGTATATGAAATAGCATCACTGACGTGAATATATCGTAATTATTTCTGCACCACTGCGTGCACCTTACATGCATCTCGGTTTCTCCTGCAATCCGCATCGACATGGATCGACCTATGGTTGTCGAATTTATGACGGGTAAAAGAAGGTCGGTGCACCGGAGGTCATCCACACGCAGATGGCAGTCACGATCATGACTGATGCCATACGTATATCAGGTTTGATCGGATGCAACCGATGGCGAACCGGCGACGTCGACGAATTGTGACATCTCTCTCACTCTTTGAAAAATCATTTTCGTTTCTCCATCCGCGCGATCGAACTTCCAATATTGCCGTCGGCTCTGGTAAAGACCCGACTTATTGAGGGTCAGGGTGGCAAAGTATAGCCGACTAGCATTTGAAATTAGGTATGTGCTTGCGGCTCATATCATTCGCATTCGTAACCAAGTAGTCGGTGTTAGTGTTGGGCCTTCCATCGCATTAAAGTGCACACTGACGTGTATCGCATGAACCAAGTAGGTGATGTCTTCATATTTTTGCACCCAAATTAAAGCATCGTAAAGTATAAACGTAAAGTAGTCTGGTTGAGTTTATCACATGAATGATTTGTGAACAAATCTTATGATTCAATTCTGCAAACTTCTCAAATAACGGGTATGACATTGCAGTTCAAACGCACGATTTACCAAGTTGTTGGACGAACGTTATCCATTGAGATGCTCAGCCAGTGAAGGACATTTTGCAACATCTGAGGCTGCATGGCTAACGCCTTGCCCACATTTCGCGCAGAAGTGGCCAAACACACACTGTGGACGAGTGCAGCTATAGCCCTTGTTGAATGAATTGCACGGCTTCTTCGATCTTGGATTCCCGCTCCCCAGCAGCTCCCTATATCCAACGCATTGCACAATGATTATTGATCCACCGCTGCATGTTACACATCATCCCACAAGTCGCTCCATCCACTTCTCCATGTATGCAGCTTCCACACACCGTCACATTCATTTGTAGAGCAACGTGCAATGTCACTATCCACTCATGGTCCACCATTCACACCTTGATACTTCCTCGGGCGTCGACTTGTTTTATTTCCACAGCTTGCAGTGTGGATTGTCTGGTAAGAGGCGCGCTTATAATATGTCCCCGTCCACCAGGGGTGCCCTAACACTTAAAATTGGCCGCAGATCAAAGTGAACATTGAACGATGCAGTCACACAATTCGCTGTCTGTTGGCAATTGCTTATAGAAGCAAAGATAAAGCATATGTCGGCATCGCAGAAATCATTGCATGTCAGCTGATTTGTCACGCGAACCAGTTGTGGATCTGTGTGTCGCCTTGATGCACTTGAAGAGAAGCAATGGGAGAGCTCTCTGATAAGAGCTGCCGGCGCTCAGTCGTTAGTGCAGCTGCAATATCCGCAATGCTCCTATCCGCGGTAAATTGTAGGTCGCGCAGCCCTAATATCCGCCCTACAACGAATGCATGTGCTATATCGTTTTCAGTGGCCAGCTCATCACTCAGAAATATAGCAGCCAAAAGAAGCAGTGCTCACCGCGAGGTCGCCGCAGGGGGCTTATCTCGTGCGCTATCAACTGAAGGGACACCATGGAAATGGGATGCTGCCGCCACTACCGCTGCAGCCGCCTTCAGCTGCCATGCGCCGCAAAATCCATTCCCCCTACATCCGTCAAGCTTGCTCCCATATTAAGGCCATTACTGGCCCCTCCCGAACATCCGCTATGTGCCTACATGCTCCCATATTAAGCCCATAACCACCCCCCACATCCGCTATGCCTGCTCCCATATTATGCCATAAGCCCCCCCACAAAAGCGCATCCTTCCTCACTCACCAGTGTATACCAGGTACTTCCAGGTTGCCCCGCAATGCATGCTGAAGGTCTTAAGCCCCGGTGCATGATGCGTGGTGCCGCCCAATCGGATGCAAGATGCACTCGCGTGTCTCGGGCTTCGATGGGTTCGAAGAAACACCGACGAGATCATGGATCACACGGCGCCCAATGCATGCAGCAAACGTGGCAAAACGATGCTCGAGGTGCACCGCGGCAGCACTGCCACACCAAACGCCTCCGTGAGGTGAAGGCCGCGCACACATCCATCCCAGCTCCCGCGCACCTGAAACTCCCGCAGCAGCGGCCAGGAGGGCTGCGGCCCGAGTTGCTGCCCTGCTCCGCCCTCTGCGGAGGCCTCCAGCGCCGCTGCTCGACCGTCCTCGCTAGATGTGGGCAGCTCTTGCGCCTGCAGCGCCAGCTCCGCGCCAACCACAGTCCTGTTAGGCTCACCGATGCCAGCCGAGGTGACGTATCGAAAAGCCTCGAGGTGTGCAGCTTGACTACTTTACTTTTGCACCCTGCTTGGTGGTCCCAGAGGAGGAGTGCGGGCATGCCGGTAGAACAAGGGCTGTTCACGCCTGAGGGCAGGATACTGGGGAAACGAGGGTGAGTAAGTGAGCCTCTTGTGTACCGAAGGCCATGTGCCTGGGCAAAGGGTACTGACCAAAGCAGCGGCGCTGCAGCCGAAGGCATCTAGAATATGCGGATCCGCTCCAGCTGCCAGCAAGGCGGAGGTAGCGGACGGATTGCCGGCAAGCACTGCGAGATGCAGAGGGCTCCGTCCCTGTCCATCAGAGTGGGTGAGCGCAGGAAAGTGAGTAGAACCCAAGACAAACGCTGATGGGAAAATCGATGCTGCCCGGGAGACCAATGAGGACATCGATGCTGCCCGGGAGACCAATGAGGACATCGATGCTGCCCGGGAGACCAATGAGGACATCGATGCTGCAGCATCAGAAGCCGATGCTGAATTTAATTCGCCGCGCCGTCCACACAGTGTGTCAAGTCCCGTGGTGGGAAGCGGTGGACGGCAAACCAACAGCGGGGAAGTGGTGAGAGGAGTCGAGGGCCATAACCGCGAGGAGGAACATGGGCCGACCTGTCTGTCCTTGGCGTTGATGCAAAGCTTGCCGGATGCCAGCAGTACTTCAACGCCCTCAGCGGACTGCTTCAGGCAAGCGGATGCCATGGCCTCTGCGGTCTCCGCCTCACCTGCTGCCAGGAATGACAGTCCCACAACACGCGCAGCGGCGCTTCAGGCCTCAGCAAAATGCGCGCCGGCAGCTCGCAGCACAACTGAACGACCCTCTCGCCCCCCCCCTCGTCTGACACTCCGGGCTCAGCTCCACCAGTGGGTTTTTGAAACCGTTAAAGCTCCGCGCCCTCCGGCTTACACAGAGTACAAGTGGCGCATCATGAGGCCGCCATTTGCCGGCTGCTGTCTGAGAGCACATTGTGAGGTCCACACCTGCCGAGTCTCTTGGAGCCGCTCCCATCAGCGCAAGCTCTTGCAGGTTAACTTGGAGGGCGGCCTGCAGTTATTTCCCCAGACCCCCTCGCATCAGCGCACGCTCTTGCAGGTTAACTTGGAGGGCGGCCTGCGGCTATTCCCAGACCCCCTCACATCAGCGCAAGCTCTTGCAGGTTAACCGGAGGGCGGCCTGCAGCCTATTTCCCCAGACCCCCCTCGCATCAGCGCAAAGCTCTTGCAGGTTAACTTGGAATGCGGCCTGCAGCTGTTTCCCCAGACCCCCTCGCATCAGCGCAAGCTCTTGCAGGTTAACTTGGAGGGCGGCCTGCGGCTATTTCCCCAGACCCCCTCGCATCAGCATCTGGTCGAGCGCGCGGGCATGCGCATTTACACCGCAGTGCTGCAGGCATGCGGGGAAGACGGCGGGGGCAGGAAGGACCGGATGCGCGCAGCACGCGATCAGTTACGCATGGCCTCGGGCCCCTCTCGGAGTGCCATGCAGCCCCCCCCTAGGCCCATGCAGTGAGGGGCATGCGGGGTGCTTGGCCCTCCCTAGGAAGCGTGCCCTCTCGGAGCCTGATCGAAGGGCTGGCGCAGACTTTCCTCACATGCTGCATACAGCTTTCGCCTGCAAAGGCATCTCAGCGCGCTCCTGCATTGTGAATTCACCACGCTCGTGATCCAACGCACACGCGTGCTCCTTCCTCTTCAGCGCTCGGAAGCTTTTGGTGGCCTCCGCACGCGTTGACTCCTCCATACGCGCCAAGCGACTCAGCAGTAGTCCTCTCCCTATCACGAGGCTGCACCATTTTCTCACTGGGCGTGGTTGGATGATGCCACTTCGAGATGCGGGTGCGTGCTGCTGCATGCTTACCACGGGCCGCACTAGCACTTTCTTTGGCGTGTTGACAGGGCGCAAAATTGGACGGAACCGACCCGCTGGCGTTAGTAAACCCTCCTGATTTAGATACGAAGTAATCGCGTATGCGACAGTCAAAGTCAGAAGCTGGTCGTGAGGAGGGCGGCGGACAGACCGTGTGCAGCACGCTCCGGCCATCGGCATCGACCCTCGCGAATTCGCGGTCGATGCGCCCCTCCTCCCGGCTCCCATCGAGAATGTGCGCCACTAACAGCCTAAGCACCTGCCCCGCATGCCCCACCATATTGTGACAGGTCTAGCCCGAGAAACCTGCTTGAGACGTTGGGGATCTCCGGCTGATCTCATATGAAAAGCGCCGCGTCGCATTCTAAAACATTGGTGGCAATGCCAGTAACAATGATGCTCGAAGTAGCGCTTGGGGAAACCAACAAGTTGTCATCAAGTTGTCAGTTCGCCAGGCGGGGTCGGAATGAAAAGAGTGCAGACAGCTGAGGTGGGGTCAAGAGCGCAGGGCGGGGTCGCGGCAAGACGAGGCCGAACGCAGGGATTCGCGTGCGGCGAGGTGACCATTATCCGGGCGCACGTCGGGACGGGAGAATGCGGCTGGTTTAAGGCAAGCCGGAGGAGACCCGAAAGTGATCGCTGGCGCGGATGCCAGCCTCCACGGCAAGGTGCAGCAACGGGGCCCAGCGGTGATTGGTTCGGCGGAGATGGGCGCTCTGCGCAACCCCCCAAGTCCGACCCCGCCCCGCGCCCCCCTCCGCCCGGGCGTTCAATGAGTCGGCACCGGCGGTCCAGCTGGGGAACCTTGACAACATGATCACAGCTCGTGCAGTTGCTGCGCACCTGCGGGGCCGAGCGCGCGTGCTCGAATTGCGGCTCGAGGTCCGAATTGGCCGCAAGCAGCTGCCGCACCACGTCCACGTGGTTGTTGTACACCGCCCACGTCAGGGGCAGCCGGCTCCAACGATCCTGTCTCCGCCGGCCCGTCCCACATCCCCTCCCCTCCCACATCAGCCTTCCCAGCCTCTCACGGTGCGTGCTCGCCGACGGCAGGACAGCGACAAGAGAACGGGTGGCGCACGCCTCGAACGTGGCGGCAAACACAAAGCACGGTACACCCTTCCAGTAAACATGTGCCCGAGGAGCCGGAGGCTGAGCTCCCCGCGCGCCCTCGCTCCGTGCCGCACTTGCTCCTATCGCATGTCGCCATATGGCGCTGCCACGTCATCCTCCCCTGTGCCAGCGTTGCGCACGGAGCGGGAAGCTTTGCGTTTGGGATTTGGCGAAGGGGGCAGGAGCGTGCGGTGGGCTGGGTGGCGGGCCGGATGGACGGTTGCCTTCATGCTGACGCGGGCCCCGCGAGCGAGCAGCAGCGCCACGCTGGCGGCGTTCCCATGCCACGCCGCGTAGTGCAAGCAGCTCCACTTGTTGGCATCGCGCGCCTCGATACTGACGCGTTGCGCCTCCTGGTCCCCCCCCGCTCCACCCTCCTCCAGGGGGGACCCCAGCCGAGGCCCGAGAAGGAGCTCGAGGGTTGCCACTCCGCCCTCACCTGCGGCGGCTGCGGCATGGTGGGCCGCAGTTGCCTGCAAGCGGTCCGCCAGCGTGGCAGAGGCACCCCCGTCAAGCAGGGCGCGCGCTGTGTCCAGATGCCCGCCCGCCGCCGCCGCCATCAGCGGGCTCTGCGCGCGGTTGTGCCTGCTGACGTGCCCATCCGCCGGCGTCCCAACCTGCAGCAGAGCCTGCACGACCGCGGTGTGCCCCCCCGAGGCGGCCTCCCCGAGCGCCTCGGCGCCGGCCTCGCGATCCTCCATGCCGGCGGGCAGCATCTGCTCCAGATCCTCCAGCCTGCGCTCCGTACCACCCTGCGGGTACCCCCCCGTCCTCCAGCCCGCACCTGATCGCATCCTTCTATACGCCCCATCCTAAGTGCTCGGACATACCCTGCCGCAACCTCTCGTCCTGCAGCCCGCACTCGCTCGGTAACACCCAATAATGCAGCAGCCGCCCAGCAATATATTTCCACACGCCTACATCGCCGCACTAGCACGTACAGTAACACCCTGGTGCAAGCCCTCGCCGCTGTCCCACGTACAGTAACACCCTGGCGCAAGCCCTCGCCACTTTCCCAGGTACAGTAACACCCTGGCGCTAGCCCTCGCCGCTTTCCCACGTACAGTAACACCCTGGCGTAAGCCCTCGCCGCTGGACTTCGGGCTGGCTGAATCCCCGCGCGCACAGCGCTTGCTTGCGTGTACTGTCACTCACCCCATCCAAGCTCGCACGTGCCACATGCTCGTACCAGGGGGCTAGGAGCTTAGTGCCTTAGCTTAGTCCCGGCGCCCAGAAATCATTGGGTCGATGCGCTGAGAAACTCCCGGTGACAGGGTGTCGGGTGGCCGGCTCTTGCTGCGCCCGATAGCAGCGCCGGCCACGTGCTCACCCGCGCATGCCACGTGTGTCGTTGCAATCGGTGGTAAGGGAGAGGATGTACCGTCCCAGAAGCTGCCAAAGTGGCGTCCTCGGGGTCTTCTCCAATCCTGGCATCCACCGAGTCGAGGGATCCCGCTAATCCCCCGGGTCCACCATCCACGGTGCTGCTGGCATGCGTGCCAGGATCAACGGCTCGGGGCACTACTCCCCTCGTGGCAGGCTTAGCACCAGGGCCAGCTACCGGCTGGTTGGAAGCGCTCGCAGCAGCACCTAGTATGCCGCTGTCCGCGCTTTCGCTCTGGCTACCAGAGGCATCGCCGAAGGCAGCTGAGATCTGGAGGGGGGCCAGGTTAGGGGTGGCGAGAGGAGCAGGAGAGGGGGCTAGGTTGGGCGCGGGGGTGGCAGCCCACTCCAGGAACCCGGCGTAGCCCCGCACACTGGGCTTACGGTGCAAGCCGCACATCCGCACCCGCCGGGCATCCTCGCTGTCCACAAACCCTGCCCTGGCCGCGGTGTCCCCGCCCGCCTCCGCCAGCGCCCCCTGAAGGCGGCGCAGCATGCCTACCGCGCTGGCGGAGGTGCCCCCCAGGAGCCAGAAGTTGTCGTAGGGCCCAGGTGGCGCGTCCAGCCCAAGGGTGCTCTGCCAGACCTCCGCGACGACGGCCTCCACTGCGGTGCGCACCACGCCCGCCCCGGCTCCACCGCCTGCTCTGCCATCCAAGGGGCGTGACGAGGGCCGTGGCCGCGGGGCCGGGGCGGGAGCTGCCGGAAGAGCCGCTCTGTCCACCTTGCCGCTGGAGGTGAGGGGGAGCTGCGCAAGGGGAAGGTATTGCGCCGGCACCTGCGGGGTTGGGAGAATGGCAGGAGCTCAGGGAGTATTAGGGCTCCCTCCGGAGAGGTGAATGTTTGTCCACAGTACGCCACCGACCGGGGATGCGAAGATGCGGCGCCGTGACGTTCGCAACGAAGAACGCTCGCATCGGCGCCATGAGCAGCGAGCGCGACGGGCAGTGGAGTGAGCAAAGTGCGGGGAGCAGGGACGCCCATAGTTAGGCCCCCACCGAATCTAACATGGATAAAGAGCGGCAACATTGGCGCGGATGCCAAAGGTGATGTCTCGAGCCGAAGGGTGTCGTTAATGTGAGAGGCGGCATGCGCCGTGGTGGGCAACCGCACGGCCGAATCATGCGACAGAAGCACGCTGCATGTAGAAGGTGATTGGTGGCGCGCGCCAGCAGGCCGCCGGCGACGTGACCGGAAGCATGGATCAAGAAATACTTCGCTGGAGCCGGAGGAGCCCTTCGCCAGACGGAGCATCTCGGCCATCCATCCTCCGATCCCGAGTCGCAAATCGGGGCAAGGGGGGTAGAAGCCAGGCGATAGGGACACAGCGGGAGGGGTCATTCCGCCACCTGATGAGCTGGCATGTGCAAGCGACAGTGCAGCAGCAGCGCGGTCTGCCCGCCCATCGCCATGGCATCCTCCAGCAGGTCGGAGGGCGTGTCCCGGA
This sequence comes from Cymbomonas tetramitiformis, assembly GCA_001247695.2. Lineage (NCBI taxonomy): Eukaryota > Viridiplantae > Chlorophyta > Pyramimonadophyceae > Pyramimonadales > Pyramimonadaceae > Cymbomonas > Cymbomonas tetramitiformis. Next base: position 50,224 of record LGRX02006504.1, read on the forward strand.
GCTGAACGTGCGCCACGAGCCGCGGCGCTGGCTGGTCCACCTTCATCACCGCGGCGGCCACCACCAGGGAGCAGCGGCACAGCACCGCCTCCACCTCCCCCAGCTCGATGCGGAAGCCCCGCAGCTTGACCTGGAGGCCGCCCCGACCACCGCTCAGATGAGGAGCGGAGGATGGAGCCGGGGAATGCGCAACGATCCATGCGGGCGCCAGCGTGGATCAGGACCGCGGTGCGCTTCAGATGGCCATTGGATCAGGGCCGCGGTGCGCTTCAGGTGGCCATCGGATCAGGGCCGCGGTGCGCTTCAGGTGGCCATCGGATCAGGGCCGCGGTGCGCTTCAGATGGCCATCGGATCAGGGCCGCGGTGCGCTTCAGATGGCCATCGGATCGAGGCGCAGCCATCGGATCAGGGTGCGCTTCAGATGGCCATCGCATCAGGGCCGCGGTGCACTTCAAGTGGCCATCGGATCAGGGCCGCGTTGCGCTTCAGATGACCATCGCATCAGGGCCGCGGTGCGCTTCAGATGGCCATCGGATCAGGGCCACGGTGTGCGTCAGATGGCAGCCCTTGGCGAGTGCGGAGGACGTGGGCGTGAACATGCTCAGCGGTTTGAGAAGACACCGTTGGGGACGGTCTTGCCTGTCGGGATGGCAAGTGGGGCCCTGGCCACCTGAGAGTCCTGGCGCCCGAGCAGCTCCAGCTCCCCATCACGCCACCTGCCGAGGTCCCCTGAGCACCAGCAACGTGTGCCCCGTTCCCACCGGCCGTTATTCCCGGACGCCCTTCCCCGTGCACCCAGGTCCCAGCGCGAGGCCCGGAGGCGATGCGCGGCAGCTGTGCGGGGTGTGGCTGCTCCGTCGGCATCCGGCCTCGTGGCGGTTGTCACTCGGCAGCAGGGCCGCACCTGTGCGGAACCAACGGAGCCCGGGCGCCGCCGGCCGCCCGTCCCTGCCCACAGCGCTTCCTGAGAACCACAGCCCCTCCCCTCCCCCTCCCGCACCCTCCCTTAGCAGGGCAGACCGCCATAGCCTCAAGCATGCTGCACAGTCGCTACCACTTTCCCTTGCACCGCGGCCGCCACCTGCAGCCCCGGAGGCGCGGTGCCTCGCGCACGTCCGCAGGGAGATCTCAAGCCGGCGACATCCGGCGGGCGCCCTGAAGCGCCGGCGCCGGCCTTAGGAAGCTTGGAACGCCCTCGGGCGAGGAGGGTGATCCGCAGCGAGGCCGGCCGGGAAGGTCGGAACGCACCGTCCTCCGCGGGCGCCCACCCAAACTTTTGCAAGGTGAGGTCAGGAAGACCAAGGTACTCCCTGGCAACCTGCACGCCCCCAATACACACTTCGCCGTAGTCCTCCCCGGGAAACAAGTCCACCACAGGCTCCACACCAGGTAAAGGCGATCCCACCAGGCGCTGCCCCTCTCCCCCCGTCCCACCCCGCTCCAAGTCTCAGGCAAAAGGGAGTCTCTCTCACCGACGAAACGCTGCTTATGCCCCTCGGCTAAACGCGGCAGTCAAACAGCGACGCACGCGGAGGCGCTCTGTGAGTGAAACACGAGGGGCGCCTCAGCGAGCCCTGTGCGAGTGGATGACCGCCAGGCTGGCTGCTTGTGCGCACTGTGATTGGACGAGCAGCATGACGCCCTCGCAGCGTCTTGAGATTGGAAATCGAGAAGGGGAAATGAAAGCCGTGAAGTGAGAAAAGGGTTTGTGAACTCGAGCTCGAGGCTCCGAGCAGCTCTCCGTTTCTGAGGGTTTCGGGATTTCGGCATCTTGGAAGCAGGAACTCGGGGTTTTGCGCCAAGCATGGCAGCCTCCTTTAACTGTCTGCTGGGCACTAGGCCGCGGTGCAAAGGTAGTCACAGGTGGTTGTAAGCTACGGAGAGGGGCTCGCAGAGGGCGGTAGGGATCCAAGGCAGACCGCTGCCGGTCCCAGGGAGCCGCAGGGTGGTAGAAGGGGTCAAAGCGGGCCGCAGGGTGGTAGAAGGGGTCAAAGGGGGCCGCAGGGTGGTAGAAGGGTCAAAGGGGGTGTCGCAGGGGTAGAAGGCAAAGGTGGTAGAAGGGGTCAAGGGCCGCAGGGTGGTAGAAGGGTCAAAGGGGGCCGCAGGGTGGTAGAAGGGGTCAAAGGGGGCCGCAGGGGTCTGCACGGGGGGCAGGGAGATCGGTTCGGGGTTGCACGGGGAGGGCGAGAGGATGCGCAGCAACTGCACCAGATCTTGCGGGGACAAGTCGGACGAAGAGCATGCATGTGTCGTCTGGTACACCGTGGCCTCCGTGACGCCGTACGTGTTGAGCAGCGTGACCTGCCCGTTGGCCCATCGCTGCACGGTCTCCGCCTGCAGGGGCTCCCCGCCGAGAGCAACCACTCGCAGCTCCGGCAGCTCCTCCGTTGCAGCGTCCATCAGCGCCCACAGCGCCGGGGTGGCGCACAGATGGCTGGCTGCTTCCCCCATCCACAACGAATCATCAGAACCCACGACGCCCGGGTGGCGAACAGGTGCCTTGCTCCTCCCCACATGTCTCGTCCGCCACTCGCCGCTCATCCGTCCACTCTCCTCTCCGAGACGAAGTGATTTCCTTGCCGTCGGATCATAGTCTAAATGGGGGACCCAAGCCATGTTCGCCAGCGGAGATGCAACCATGTGATGAAAATCAGGCAGCTGTAGAAATTCAGGAGCTGCAGAAATGCTAAGCCGGTCACTTTTTGCTTTGTCGGCTAATTGCAGCAACAGTGTGGAAATCTGTTGCCGCCTTTGTGGTGATGGGCGGGCGGAAGAAAGATATGACATCGAAGGTGGCTGCGTGAAATGCAGCTTCAGTTTTAGTCCAGGGGAATCGTTGAGATTTGCCTGTCTATTGTAGCTAGCAATTTGTAGCTAGCCTTTTGTAGCTAGTATTGTAGGTAGCCGCCTTTTGTAGCTAGCATGCAAGCACAAATAATGTATCTCAACGATTCCCCTGGACTAAAACTGAAGCTGCATTTCACGCAGCCACCTTCGATGTCATATCTTTCTTCCGCCCGCCCATCACCACAAAGGCGGCAACCGATTTCCCCACTGTTGCTGCAATTAGCCGGCAAAGCAAAAAGTGATTGGCCTAACATTTCTGCAGGTTCCTCAACTCCTAACACATTGCAGGTTCCAGCCAAGAGGTGCATCTACGCCAGTTAAAATCACCAACCGGTGTCAGATGCTACTCCCGAGTGGCACCGAACAATCCACACCTGGATCGGCGCGTTTGAAGTGAATCAAAGACGCCCATCCTATCAGGAGGGCAACACTTTCCACATCATTTCAAACAAGTGCCCGCTCCATCGCCTCCTGGACACGGCATCTCTTTTCATCGCCTGGCACCGCAATGCCACAAGGCGGGTCAGGGGTGGAACGGAGGGGATCGGAGGGCTTGACGGCCGGGTGCCGCGGGGACCTTTAGAACGGCGGAGCACTGTGGCCAAGTCTTGCAAAAGATCACCACGATTGGCCACGCACAACAGCGCGCCTGCACAGTCACCCACGACGCCACCGTGACTGTGCCCACCCTGAACTCCCTGAGCGAGGTCGGCCCACGAGCAGCCCACCCTGAACTCCCTGAGCGAGGTCGGCCCACGAGCAGCCACCCTGAACTCCCTGAGCCAGGTCGGCCCAGCCCACCCTGAACTCCTGAGCCAGGTCGGCCCATAAGGCAGCCCACCCTGAACTCCCTGAGTGAGGTCGGCCCACAAGCAGCCCACCCTGAACTCCCTGAGCGAGGTCGGCCCATGAGCAGCCCACCCTGAACTCCCTGAGCCAGGTCGGCCCACGAGCAGCTAAGTTCTGGGGCAGCCTGCAACCCCGGACGGCAGGTCTCCGAGCAAGCTCGCTGCGGGAGTGACGAAGGCTGCCGTCTGAATGCATACGCCCTCCTCGGTGTGGCAAGGTGGGATCCGCGGCGGTCACCTGCGGCCAAGGTCGAGAAGATGTCGCCGAGGGAAGGGTCCCACGTGGCGGCCGCGGCGAGCAAGACTCGGGACTCGGGCGTCACATCGTGCGCGTGGCTCTTGTGGATCGCGTAGTTTACAACAGAGGCGTGCTCCACCACCACCCCTGCCTCCGCAACCCAACAGGGCCGCGGTCAGCCCATTCCCAAGGCAGGTGGGTGGTGCAGGCACTCGGGTAATCGCAGAGACTCCCGAGGCACCTCTGCCCCCCCCGCTTCCTCTGGAGGATAGTCTCTGCCCCCCGCCTCCTCTGAAGGATAAATACCGAGTGAGATGCGCGACGCAACGCCCACCACAGAAGACTAGCGATCGTGTGCTGCAGCCAATGATGGTTGCACCTGTCGCAACCGCGGCCCCTGAAGACAGCGGCGATGCAGGCGATAAGCGTTAAAATGGAAGCTAAGAATTGAAGGAGGGTCGGCGCGCGCGAGATTTGAAGAGGTTGCGTGCCTTTCGGGGTCCCAGTGGAACCTGATGTGTAAATGACGTGGCACACGTTGGTGGAATGAGGTGCGGCCCAGTTGACAGGAGCGTTGCTCTCTAAATCCCCCACCTCGGTCTCCAGCAGATCCTCAAGTGCGCACAGCGAAGGATGGTCAAAATCCACCCCGAGGGAAAGCGCGATCTGCGAGGCGGTGCGGCGTGACACCAAAGAGAGCGACGCGGCACAGTCCTGTATCAAGTATTGTAAGCGCGTGGCCGGATACGCTGCGTTGAGGGGTACAAACCCGGCTCCGGCCTTGAGCACAGCGAGCTCGCAGATGACGAGGTGGGGGCCTTCGCAAACACAAGGGACAAACTCAGTCAGAAAGGAAGGCGTCCTCGTGACTCGTTGAAAGCTCGTTGTTTACTGTGTGTCAGGATCAGATTCATAGCACGACCAGGGTCGTAGAAGCCCGTGCGTTGCCACCTCCTTTAGAAGCCTGAGGTAGGCCATTGCGGCGAAATCCCCATTGCACCAAAAGACGAGGCGTGAGTGCTGGGAAGTACCGTCCTCAACGAAGATCGCAACCAAGGATTCGGTTCTAATTCCCTTGAGTCGCAACCGGGCCGCCGCTCGATTGCTTAGCGCGTCGAGGGAGGCGTACGTCAAGTACTCGCTCTCGGTGACGTCGAATAAGGCGTTGGATGCAGGACGCTTGAACGCTTGCGATTCTACAAGTTCGTGAACGCAAAATTCCGAGGAAGGCTTGCTATGGAGAAAGTCAGACATGGCACCACTACGCGCGTTTCTGTTTCGCGAGAACCGCGCTGTCCGACAGCCTCAGTGCGTCCGAAGTTGTCAAACACACTTTTCACCCCTTTCTCTTAAGTGCCCGAAACCTGCGTACCCTGTACAGAGACTCCTTGCGCACGGCCATACCGTGACAACAAATGCTTGCCGCACATAGTCAGGAGGGAGAATGGGACTGGTGGTCTTCAGAGTATGGATTCATTCAGTGCCAGTCAACTTGACGGGAACTCGTTCCATGTGGCAGGGTGTGACGTATATATTATGTTGCTGCCAAAGTTCACGTACTTGCTATGGACCCACCCATTGAAATTTGTTCGCTTTCATCTTTCTACAGTGACGGTCTCAGGCACGATCGCTGATTTCTCAACCGTCCTTTTCGCTTTGTTTCACTCCAAGTGATTTCCGATTAGGGTTTACTCCTACGATATGCATTTACGATTGGGAAGGGTTATGGTTAAATTGGAGCCTGCGGAATTTTAGAGGTTTCTGTGCCGGTAGATCGATCGGAGTTTCCTGAGCCGTTAGATCAAATCAGCAGCTGAGTTAGATCTAAAGGCTTTACACACGACAGTATTTGCTGAAATCTGTATAGGCAGCCCTGACCGGGAGTCCCGGGGCAGGCCCCTATGACAGATTCCTAGGTAGCCAACACTGGACCGTGACTGATCCGTAAGCCTGTGCTGTGACACACCGAGTGTCACAGGTAGCTAGACTCGAGACCGTTCCGACTCCGTGACCGTTCCGGGTATATCTAGCTTAGGGTTTATTTCTTATAGGAGTTTATCTATATTGGTTCACTGACTGTCTGATATCTTGAACCGGGATATTCCAGTAGGTCGTGGACCCATTCCACGCTATATTCCACAGCTAATTTGGCCATGATTGGCTAAAACAGCCGCTTTGAGAGGTGGTGCGCAACGGCGCGTTTGGGTGCGAGTGGGAAGTTTTGAGATGAGCAGTTTGTAAGTGCGTCTTTGAGCCGCCGCTATGGGGATTCGACCTGGACCGGGCTTCGTTGGCGCAATGTCCTTTTACGGTATAGTTCTTGCCTTGGCCCAGCATGCTACCGCTTCTTGGGCTGGTGCCTGCAGCACCTTCGACCTCGGCGACGTCTTCCAGTGCCCCTCGCTCGCATGGCTCTACCGCTCCTTACGTAACTGTGACGTCGCATTTTCCCCACGCCATTACCCTTACGCGCCCCAGCGTACCACCTCCCATCAGGCTTTCAGAGTTATGGGTGTTTCCACACGAGCAAAACGGTCCCTCACGAGGGACTCCGACATCGACGCCTCGCTGAGGCTGACTGACCACGTTCGCAACACACCGACGGCTAGATCACCGGCTGTTGCGAACCCCGACCCTACTTCCAACACCGACGCCGACGTTGCGACGAGGAAGTACCTGCAGGAGCAGTCCAAGCTTGTGGACGAGGTCTACAAGGGGCGGCTCCATCGGACATGGGCCAAGGGTATCCGCGAGGATATCCTTGGCGACAAGAAGCATTACTTCAGCGGCACGACTGACGCGGGTCTCCTCTCCGACGTGGTGGTTCAGCTGCGTACGGAGTTTGAGTCCGCTGGGCTGGACCTCGTCTCGTTCGACCTTGACGACCCCCAGGCTCTGGTGGTGAGCAAGGTGAACGCCCTGCTGTACGACGTGCTTGGGCTTATCGTCGAGAAGCACAGCAACGCCCACGTCTGGCTTACGGGTACGGACGCGTCTGCCGACCGAGATGGACGGCGTGCGCTGGTGGACATCGTGAAGCGCAGCGTACCGGTGGCGTTGCGGGAGTCCTTCCAGCAGGAGCATGCCGCGCTTGCTTATCCCGCGAACGTTGACCCGCAGCCGATTTTGGCTCGGGAACAACGTTTGGTGCGGGATAACAAGGCGGCCGACTGGACACCCACCGAGGCCACCAGGAAGCTCAGCCTGTACAGCAGGCTTGACCCGGTGTTCTACGCCGCGGTCAAGGTGCGTTACCCCATGGTGGCCGACCTCGCATCGGTTTCCCTTGTGGCCTTGCGCTCTTTGGTCGTCGAGATTTACCAGGCATGGGCGCAGACGGACGTCGGGAAGGCCTTCCTGGCCAAGCCCGCAGGTGGTGACACGTCGGCCCTGCTCACCAGCAGCGAACACCAGGCGCTGCTGGACAAGATCAACGAGCTGACCGCTCTGGTTCAGCAAAGGTACGAGGCGGCTCCGCCGGTGGTGCAGCGGCAGCGGGAACCACCGCAGCGGCAGCACGGACAGCGCCGGCAGCAGCAGCGCGGGCAGTCGCAGCGGGGCTTCCGCATGGGGGTCCAATCCCCACCGGCAGTGGGCTACGATCGCGACGAGCAGCGGGCTAAGCCGCTGTGTACCCGCTGCAAGAAGACTGGTAAAGATCTATACCACTTCTACCGCGACTGCCCTCTTGGCGGTCGCCAACATTCCCCTACTTCCGCCGCGGCTTTCTGCGTACCCATCGACGAGGAGGATGCAGAGGGAGTCCATGCGCTAGCCATGTGTGCTCTCTTCCAGGAGGCGGCAGATGATGGTGCTGAGGCTTTTGCCCGCGCGGCGACGGCGTACGGTCCGCCAGCGGTGCTGTGCGGAGGTGTTGTGGGGGGCGTCGACGTGTCGGCCTACGGCTTCTCCGTTAACGCGGTGACGCCGGTGGCGGGGACGTCCGGTGACGACATCCTGCAGCGGCTGGACGACCTCGCGGCGGAGGTCAACGCGGCGGTAGAGCCTAAGGTACATTACACTCACGCCTCTTTCCCGCCGTCTGGGGGCATTGCGACGCAGGCTTCGGCTCTGGTGTGTGACACTGCGGCGCAGGTATCACACCGGAGGAGCAGGTTCCGGCAGGTGGTGCGGCGGCATCGGCATCCGCCGTGCCGGCCCCTGCTATGCCTGTCTTGGAGAATGAGACAGAGCTCCTGGAGCTCTACGGCTACGGCCCGCCCGTGTCCCTTCAATCGACGCGGGTGACCACCACGGAGAAGTCGGGCGGTGAATTCGCGGGGGTTGTGGAGACTGTCAACCACGCCGCGGTTGCGCCGGTTGACTTGACCGGCTACGACACCGACGACTACGAGGATTTTGCAGACGGCAGCTTCGCCGTCAAGCCGCGGGCTCCGGCCATCTCGGCCAATCATGCGTCAGAGCCCGCAGCCCACGTGCCTGAGTCTGGTGGTGCTTCCCGCACCTACGGATGTGGCAAGCCGCCATGGGGCTTCCCCGCACACGCGGGCCCGTGGGGGTTTCCTTACTTTATCTCCCTCATTCTTTTCATCTCGATCATGGGTGTGGGGGCTGCCGCCTACACGGCGGCCAATGACATCGGCTCTGTGCAGGTATCGGGTCGGGCTGCACCGCAGCCTGTGCTGTGCAGAGGGGATTTATGCATCTACCCTGGTATTTCCGAGCTGGACCCCGTCACTCTGGATGCAGTACTGCACTCCCTGGGTGCTGCGACGGTGGTTCACCGGCCGCCTGACCCACTGGAGAGCAGTGCTGCAAGCTACTACCGTGGACATTGTGGTGACGGTGCCCCTCTGAACTTTGACCCCGAGTAGTTTTCCTTCTGGCTCTGGCAGTACACCACTCTGGTGGTGTGCTGAGATGTGCTTTGACCTCAACATGGTCTTCAATTTGCTTTATGCTTTGCTTTGACATCTACAATCTTCAATCTGGTTTGCTTACACAGTGCCTTTCAGTTGTTTAGCGGGAGCTCCTTACCCGTAGGTTTCTGCACTTGTGCTAGCTAGAGGGTTTCAATTTGTGTATCAGAATAGCACAGTTGGATTAGCAGTTAGGTTTGTCACCCTAGCTCCTACCCTAACTTATCTTAACTTCTCTGACTTACCTGTCAGTCACCACCCACAGTGCTGGGGTGGTGTGCTGAAATCTGTATAGGCAGCCCTGACCGGGAGTCCCGGTGCAGGCCCCTATGACAGATTCCTAGGTAGCCAACACTGGACCGTGACTGATCCGTAAGCCTGTGCTGTGACACACCGAGTGTCACAGGTAGCTAGACTCGAGACCGTTCCGACTCCGTGACCGTTCCGGGTATATCTAGCTTAGGGTTTATTTCTTATAGGAGTTTATCTATATTGGTTCACTGACTGTCTGATATCTTGAACCGGGATATTCCAGTAGTATTTACTATTTAGGAGTTCCGCCCGTGGGAATCCGCAGCTCTGTTCTTTTGCCTTCGCAAGAAATTTTTCCTCGCGGAGAAATTCTTAGTGCGGCACGGGGCACGCTGCAAATTTTTCACCCCGCACATGTTGACGTTACTGTGGAAGTTTAAATCCTTGACGACTTACGACAATGAGCGATCAGGAAGGTGAGCAAGGCGCGTCGGAGAACAATGTTGGCGCGGTTGGACAACCGGCGGCGAAGTCCGGGATGGAAGTCCTGTTGGAGCAACAGGGCGAAATGATGAAGCTCATGATGAAGCAGATGGAGACTCTCGCAGCGAGAGTTGAAGTCGCGGAGGAGGCGGCAGCGAAAGCCGTTTCGCAGGCTGGTGGTTCCGCTCAGAGCGGAGACGCGGAGTTGGAGGCATTAAAAAAGCTCCCGTATGTCCCACACGTTGAAGGGAATCCGTTCCCTGTGAGACCTGCGACACGGGAGACCGACATGCCGCAGATGTATGACCTGTACAACGACAAGACCTACGACGCCCTCTCCAAACGCACCAACTCGGCCATGCGTTACGAGCAGTTGGTGCTTGCCCCTGCGTTGTCGTACATGCACGATGCGACTGCGTTTTCCGAGGTGACCTTGGATTGGTGTCAAGATGAAAAGGATCCCCCAACGGTGGAGGAACTGAGTGAGCGCGTTTTCGCAGCGCACAACACGTTTAAGGGCGTTTTTTCGCTCTTGAACAACCGCTACACCATGTTGCAGCTTAGAGCGAGCATGGAGTCTGACGCAACATCGCACGGCGGAGCTGAGGCGTTGCGGGCGAAGTTGGCTTTCATCGAGGAGAAGGTGTACGCAGGCAGCGACGGGCTGGTGAGCGACTAAGTGCTCACGAAGTGGTTGAAGGAATTCGACACCACGAAGGCGAAGGCCGTGATGAACACGCACGCCAAGGCCAGTGCCAAAGTTTCGACTTTTCGTGACCGTCAAGGAGGCAACGGCAAAGGCGCTCTAAAAAGTGAAGGTGGCCGCGGCAGCGGCAAGGGAGGTAAAGGGTCAGGGCTTGGGCGAGGCGCCCAAGCTGTGCCCGGAAGCACAGCGTGAGCCGATATGTCTATGCGTCTGTGTGTGTCATCGGGAGTAATCTGGGATTGACACGATGATTGTTTGTCAGTGAAATTGGGCTTGAAATCAGGATGAGAATGAGTACCAGATGTCCGGGGTATGACACTATGACACTATGACACTATAACACTATGACAGTATGACACTATAGTAGTATGACAGTACTGTGGGGTGGTCATCGTGCACTTAGTCAGACCCTCGGGGAATGGCCGGATTCGCATCGGGATCAGAAAGACAATGAAATCGAGTATCAGATGTCGGGGGTATTACAATATGACACTATGACAGTATGACAGTATAGTAGTATGAAAGTACTGTATGACAGGCATCGTGTCGGTCCGTCGACGTGACATCTGAATCGAGAATGACGAATCGGAATTAGAAATGAGATCGGATGCATCGGATCAGGAATTGAACGATGAGCTGTGGTGTGACATCGGGTGCCGGGTGGTTGACCCTGCAGGCTGCAGGCTGAGTGACTGTCAAGGTTATGACCGATGACATATGTGTCATATATGCCATACGTGTCATATCTGTCATACATGTCATACCATGTCATGTCATGTCGTGTCATGTCATATATTATAATGACATACAATCGTCAGTACGGTCGACTATGACATGTACAATCATATCATTTGGCATTCACTCACCTTGAGTGACACCTGTCATCGAAAGGCCAGATATTGGCATTGAGATGGCAAAGCAAGATGAAGTCTTGAAGAACCGAAGTGTTCGGAGAAGACTCATCTTCGCTTCAAGCATGAACTGAACAAGCATGCGGGTATCACATGGCGTATTCGATCAGCCGATACTGTTGTTCACCCAATGCCTCGGGTTCACAACCCAATTGTGGTAGCACCTGAGAGGTGCGGGGCATTGGCGTAATATGAGGTAGCATTGAGCTACAGCAACACTTCTGGAGAAGCGTCCACACTCATACCCACACATACGCTGCGCGACAATAGCCGCGCCATGTATCATATATCATATCGCTTGCTAGCGATCCCTAAGAGTGGTATTCTAACTCGTCAAGGCGACGAACGAGGACACATCAAGTGTGAGTGCAGCAGTAGAGATATTGTATTTTTGTGTGTGCAACAGGTTCGCGGATCGCGTATACATACAGGCACCGCAGTCGCACATACACGACATATCTCGCATAATATCAACCGCTGCGGAATAAACAGCGAAAGCAGTGCGCGAGGAGATATCGTCGCAAACACAATTGTTCGCATACACACCGTCAGTGGATAACAACGCGACAAGGTGTGCATACAGCATACAGACCGCACACATGCGCAGCTATCATTCGCAAAATTGTACGATATGCGACAAACTGACGCGAGTATGATCAAATCATCGTCAGAATATGATCCGTGCGCGAAATGGCATTCGTACCATATGCCGTACATAACTGCGACATATATGTTCACCATTCGCAGCGCGCACCTCAGCGATTTATCAAAGTCGCAATAAACCGCCTACTGCACTGAACAATTTACCTTGCAGTTTACGCATCAAAATCTCGTCATTGCACCATTTGAAATGAACCGTGCAAAAATCACTCGTCTGCGCGCATTATGATTTACCTTGACAGGATATGTACATACCTGCTAGATTCATCACGAACAGATGACGCGCGATGATGGTATATGTATGCAGCATACCATTCAAAATCTGTGATGCTTGCACATAAGAGATGGTATTTATCCATTCACTGGCAGATTTACATACAAGTTTGCAATCATATATGTGTGTACCATATGCAGCGTGTGTAACTATACCACACACACACATAGTATGACATCAGATGAAGTGGATGTTGTGCAGCAAATATCATAATATGTGCAGTAAATTTCACATGTGTGTACAATTATATGAGTGTGCAGTACTTACAATACATGCAGCACCACACACACACACACACACACACACTTGCAGTATATACTATTCATTCAGTATATACCAAGTGCATGCAGCAACTATGCCATGCAGTTTGATTCAACTTTGTTATACATTGACATATGCATATATTTATGCAGCCAGCTTGATCTGTCACAACAACAAACACGCTTAGAAGGGGTCCCTCGAGCACCCCCGAAAGGCCTGTCAGGCCCCCCATATTTAGTCACGCTACCGCAGCCCATGTCAGACCCCACCGCATTTGCCCCCATCGCGCCCGTCTCAGCCGACAACAAACGCCCCAACCATGACCCCCTTTTTCAGTAATTGGCATTCCCCCCTCAGTCACGGTCCTACCCCAGTTCATTGTCCGCTCGAGCGCCCGGAGCATATCACGTTCACCCTCCAGCTCAGATCTCCCTCCCAGTATAAATCATGCACGACGCCTCGCCAAGCGCTACATCGACGTCGCCGCGACCAGCCCGTGCCGATCCGCGAGCACCGCAGAGCGTCAAGCACGACATCACGCGAAGTGACATCACGACACAACCACACATGACGTCTCGGCGATGCATGACAGGGCAAACGCAAGCGCGCGTTGACACCAAACGCCGCTGTCACTGGGAACCAATGGTCACAGGGCATCCGAAACGACAATGGCATTCACGGACTTCCACTATGCTCGCTTGAGTATTTAGCTAGCTCCTGCTTTCGAAAAGTTAGATCCGAACCTTTCAAAACCATTCTGCGGTATAGTGATATTTGCCTCTTGTGGCCTAGTATTAAATGTGATATTTGCATACATATACTTCGAATCCACATGAGAGCTTTGTCACTAGCAGTTTGTAAGAGTCTGGTTCGGATCCTCAGAGTGCCGGCACGCCACTCTGATGTATGTGCGAAGTCGTGCCGTTGTGCTTGTTTTATTTGTGAATTGCCCCCTGTGTTGCTCGTTCACCTTTCTGCTTTGCATGCTTTCACCTGAGCCTGAATCTACAGTCTGCGAGTACAAGTTAGACCCGCGCCCGTTTTGCGAATCTACGAGCCGGCGCGGCAGAAGCGCGTTGCCGCCTGGCATGTTTTACGTGGCACAACAGTAGAAACGCATGTCGCCGTTCCGCAGCGCTGGAGATCCGCAGCTGTCCGAAAACGTTCGCGAATTCAGAACACGCTCGCGAATTCTCACAGAGGGGCATTTTCCCCGTTGAGCGCGTAGCGACGAGATAGCCCGAAGTTGCGTATATCATAAATTCACACCCGCGACGGTGAACCGTTACAGGCACTCTCAGCAGCATTCACGCGTGTGCACGATGCGACCGGCCTTTTTGCGCCATATTTTGCCCCATTTGCTTTGCGAATTCGAACCCCGCAGGGCTTGCTCGTTGAATATGCTCAAACCGGCGTATGTGACCGGCGTTTGGGAATGCACAACCGTAGCCGCGCTAACTCGAGCCGTGACACCTGACTTTTGCTGTTTGACGAGGTTGTAGCCGAACCCATGTTTTTCCCACAGTTTGTATGATATTTACCTTTGTGAACTCGACCTGCGCAGGCTGTGGCAACGTTGAATTCCCCAAACGGACCTGTGTGACAGGTTGGGGGAATTCACGGCTGACGGCGCGCCAGCTTGAGTCCATTGGTCAAGTGGTATTGCAGGATCAAGGAAAAGGTATGAAGCCATGTGGCTATCACAGCGTCACTCTTTCTGATACACAGAGACGTTGGCCTATTCCTGAGATCGAGCTATTTGCCATTGTGGAGGGCTTCCGATTCTTTCGCCACATCTTGCTGGGAGCTCCTGAGACTATTGTTCGCTCAGACAGGGTAGAAGTCTTACCGTGGCGGGCCGGCCCGGGGCCGCAGAAGCTCGCTCCGGGCCGAAACCGGGCCGAAGGGGCTTTCGCCCCCGGGCCGCACAAAAATATGAGCCGGCCAAACTTCGGCCAAAAATATAGGCATTTTATGCCACTTTTTATCAAACCCCCATACTTAATTTCAAAATTTCGCGCCTGCGGCGGGCATTGTTCTTCTTTGACCGTTTTGGCCGAAAGCGGGCCAGCGGAAATATAGTTTACGGGCCGTAAAGAATTTTGGAAGACTTCTACCCTGCGCTCAGATCATCAGCCACTGGTTTATTTCCAGTCCAAATCCACACTAAGTCCCAAACAGACGAGGTGGTTGGATGAGCTCTCCGAGTACAACTTCCGAATAGAGCACATTTCTGGCGAGAAGAATAAGGTTGCAGATGCACTCACCCGTATTTCTACACTCTTTGAACTCACTGATTGTCTGCAACATATTATAGACATCACCGAGGTTCCAGTCATTGACATACCGTCTACAGATTCTACATTCATTGCTCTTATATCTGCATCATCAGCTCATCAGCTTCACGACATTATTATATCTCAGTATGATCGTGACACATTTGCACAAACTATATTATCTAAGCTGGCATCATCGACATCATCACAGTCAGTCAGCAATTTCGAGCTCATTCAGGGGTTGATCTATCGCAAGACCATTTATGGCAGACAGCTTTACATTCCACCTACTGCCAAAGTTCCTACAGATGACGGTGAGATCACACAGCTTCGCCACATTCTACTTCATGAGTGCCACTCAGCCACTATTTCTGGTCATGTAGGCAAAAATCGCATGCTTCATCTATTGCGTAGCCGATATTATTGACCAGGAATGACGATGGCAGCCATTCAGTACATTCGGGAGTGCCCCGTGTGTCAACGCCAGAAAACGAGGAGACACAAACCTTATGGTCAGTCACATATACGATATTGTGTGCCTAAGACAAAATGGCTTGATGTATCTCTTGACTGGATTACTGACCTGCCTATCACTACTAATGGGCACGACAGTATATTTGTAGTATGGAAAGAGTGCCGCGACGCTTTTATTGGCGTGGTGCTGCAGAGGACGTCGGTACCTGGGTTGCATCCTGCGCGGTGTGCCAATCAGTGAGGCCGCGGGGAACTTACCCGGATGGGTTGCTAAATCCTCACAGCATCCCGAACAGACCATGGCAAGATGTTGCGGTGGACTTCGTCACCGGCTTGCCGGTATCAGAGAGAGGTAATGACGCTTTCGTGGCCTTCACGTGCAAGCTGACGAAGATGGTCCACGTCATACCGATTAACTTCGGCGACAGCTCTGCAGCTCTGGTGGCCAGAATCTACTTTGACTCGGTGTGGCGCTTGCATGGCGCACCTATGAAGATCGTCTCTGACCGTGACCCGCGGTTTCAGGATGCCTTCTGGCAGGAACTCATGAGACTAATGGGTGTAAAAGTGGCTCGCACCACGCCGTACAACCCTCGGTCTGACGGCCAGGCGGAACACAGCAATAGAGTTATTGAGGACATGCTCAGGTCCTTTGTGGACGCCAATGTGGAGGACTGGGACCTGTTCACCACTAACGTGGAGTTCGCGATCAATGACTCCAGAAGTGAATCTACTGGCTTCACGCCATTTGAGCTGGTGTTTGGGTTCTCGCCGCTGTCGCAGTTGGACCTTTTCCTGGAGGCCGCGCAGTCCACCACTGGACGACGAACAGGGGGAGTAGGTACCGCACACGAAGTGGCCGCGAAATTTTCGTCGCAACTGCGGGACGCCAGACAGCGGTTGGAGCTGGCTCAACAGCGACAGCGCGAGCAGTTTGATCGCAGGCACGGACAGCGGGAGTATGCTGTTGGAGATCTGGTCTGGATAGAAGCGAAACACCTTACAGAGAAGGTGATGGATCGCTCCATCTGCAGGAAGTTGACCAAACGCTGGCATGGACCAGTCCCTGTGACCGAACGCTTCTTCAGTGATATGCAGATGACCATGCCAGAGACCGACAGGGGAGCTCCAGTAGCCTACCGCCTACGCCTCCCTCCTCACTGGCGGATACACGACGTGTTCGCTCAACACCACCTCAAGCCGTACACCAGCGGTCAAGACGCTTTCGCCGCGCGTGATCACCTGGCAGTACCTGAAGAGGTGGTAGTGGACGGTCAGAAGGAAGCACACGTTGAGCGTATTCTTGCACGTTGGGTGCGGTCTGTTCGAGGAAAAGAGGTGGAAGAGTGGAAAGTTCGCTGGACTGGCTACTCCAAAGCTCACGACCAATGGAGGACGCGTGACAAACTCGAACGCGGAGGTCCACTTCAACAGCTTTGTGAATTCGAGCAAGCGAGGCTGCGCATGGAAGCACAAGTTCGCGACGAAGCCACTCGGCGACGTGAGCAACGTGGCCGTCACTCTGCTCAAGCTGGGATGACACTGGCTCACCTCATCACTAATCCCTGCGATGAACTGGACCAGCTCGAACAGATGGAACATGATACCCCTCTGCCGTGGGAACGTCAAGAACGCACGGAAGATGGGTCGTTGGCACTGGTGACAGAGCTACTGGCGATACAGACGGAAGCAACCCGCATGCCCAGAATTCTTGTACTTTTCAGCGGCACCGGTTCAGTGGAGAGAGAATTCCTAAATTGCTTCCCCTCCGCTTCAGTGGTGACCCTCGACACATGGCACCTGACAGGGTCGGTAAATGACCATCTAGGAATCGATTGTTATCGGGGAAAATGTCATTTTACCCGCGCCAAAAATGACTTTCGACAGGCAGTCAGTCCATTCCACTTTACATATCCTACGTGGCACAAAAGGCGGCGAGACGAAAAACAATTACTATTCAACTCACTAAAAAACATTTTTACCCTGCGCGTGCCCTGAGTGCAGCTCCGCCTTCCGTTTGGTTTGATATAACTCCGCGTATAACGTCGAACGTCCTTGCCTTTCCAGCTTTGCAGTTGACGCGGATTGAATTTAGAAAAAATCCGTAACATAGAAGTTGGATACGCTTTGCTGAATCTTTAGAAGAGTCTTTTTTAAATAGTTTGCATGTTACCGAATTTCGAGTTCGGGTCTCAGTTGCAAGAAGTTGACCGCCTTCGCTGGTGGCACGAGGGCCACCGTGCAAGCTCTGAATTTCCCCTTTGAGGCTCCAACAATTATGGTGGACTCTACACTGCATGCCTGAACGGCAAACTTTGTGACACGCTTTTTCGGCCTTACAGCAAGGGTTTTACGTTTTCTTTGGAAGGGAGCAGCGCGTCCAGAGAGGAATTCTCTGGCGGAACTTTCGTGTTCTCGGGTTTAATCACCCGTGCTCCCCCCTCTAACTCTTGTGTGCTTTAATGTCTGCAGATGAGCCTGGTGAGTTCGAAAAAAACTCCCGAGAACATATGGCAAAGGAATATTTTTCGCCGCGGGTTGGTCTCAGCTGTTAAGCAACTGCCTTTTCCAATTCACGATAATTGATAATATTCGTTTTTCGCAGGCTACAAAAGATGAGCCTCGGCGCAGCGAAATTCGTTCTGAGAGTGCAGCAAGCTCGCTGCAGCCTGCGAGTCTCATATTTTTACTTTAGTCTGGCTTCCTTATGGCAACGGCTTGCACGTCTGTGCATACTTTTGTACAATTTTCGTCCTGAATTCATACGGTACTTTTGGGGCTGCAGTCTGGGTGTTGGGGTGAACCCCACTCAGCTTGGGTTGAATTCCCAACAGTCCGGGGGGTGAGCAGGGATGCAAGTGCCGCAGGTGTAGAGCGAAGAGCCTCCTCTTGTGGAAGGAGTTGAAACGGGTCGCATCACCATACTGGAAGGGAATACCCCAACCTGTTTGCTGCACGTTTCATAGGGAACTAGAGTGAACCCTGACTGCGTGTTGCAGGAATCAACACGCAGTCAGGGAACGATGAGCTCGGGAAGGTGTGCATAAGAAAAGCGATATTTTCCGGGTCTGTAGTCTGAGTATTGGGGCTCACGCCGCTCAGCTTGGGTTAAAATCCCAACAGTTCCTGGGGGGATTGCCGGAACCGACGGCAACCGTACGGGGTGACATCGCCGTCGGTTCCGTAGGCACCAGCACAGAGATGCCTTGGTGAAGCACTTAAAAATATATATAAATAGCCACGTGCATAACTTGTCTATTTGGTATTGCGCTCCCTCTGCGTGTGAGGGAGGCGCTTGCAAGTGTAGAGTAAAGGTCTGCGCATCCGTTGCATCGGCTGCTGTTCATTGTAAGGCTGAAAATGGTCGGGATCTTCGATCACGAGATGTAACAGGCTGCCGTATGTTTATGTTGTGAAAAAGCATATAAACTAGTTTGTGGTATATGCACTCTTGTTGTAGAACTAGAGTTGAATAGGTTACTTTTTGGTATTATTATTGTTAATAACAATATTTTAACGTTATAACGAATAGCATAGCCTGTGATCCAAATTGTGGTTTCACCACTCCTAGGACTTTTTGTCGTACCTATAGCCTTTGTAGATACATATATAATAACTTCAGCACTCACACAATACCAATTAGCACGCATCCAACAAGTCCAGGGTGCCTGCGCGCTCAAACCCTATGTTACAAGTCCTACACCCCCCTGAGTTTTGCATGTGGTGCACACCAAATGCATTCGAATGAGTCAAAATGGACCGTGCCATCGTTTTCGGAAACATCGAAATAGGTAATATAGCTATTGGTATTGATAGCATACTTTGGAGAACTCTCCGAATAAAACCCAAACCCCTAGATGGTCATTTCGACCCCCCCGTGGGTGCCATGTGGACTCCGAACACATCTGGCATCCCACTCATGTGCAAGACATCCTACAGTGGGACTACAAACAATACCCGCCTGGATTCTTCGATGTCGTTTGGGCAAGCCCCCCCTGTAGACAGTACAGTCAAGCGCGCACCACTGGAGGACCCCCTGATCTTCCCCAGGCTGACAAAATCGTGCGACGAACATTGCAGATCATCGACTACCTGGAGCCAAAACACTGGTTCATGGAAAACCCCAGAGGTCGCTTTCCCAACGCGTTGCGGCTCCGCCCCATGATGCGCCAGCTTCCCCCCCCCATTGGTGTGTACCTACTGCATGTACGGTACGCAGTACATGAAGCCCACCTGCATATGGACGAACTCAGCACCACCCACGCCCTTGTTACGCTGCACTGCTTCGACACCATGTGCGTGCAGATGGGCAACCGGTGCTCACCCAGAAACTGCTCAGCTGGGACCTCATCCGCAGCAGACTGGAGCAGGTCAATCCGCGAGCGTATATCCCGTGCCAGCGCCCCTGCTGCGACAACTTTTCCGACATCTACGCCTCCGCAAGACTGAAGACCCGCTTTAGATTCCAAGCGGCACCCTTCTCCGTGAAAGTGGTGCCCTGGTAGCGGCAGGCGAATTGTGTTCGAAGAGGAACCAGAGAACCTAAGAACTGGAGACAGAAAGGAACCAGAGAACCTAAGAACTGGAACTTAGATGGGTACCTTAGCGGAGTGATCCCAGGAGGTAGACCACTCCTAAGGGGGGGAGAGTTGTGCCCGGAGGCACAGCGTGAGCCGATATGCCTATGCGTCTGTATGTGTGTCATCGGGAGTAATCTGGGATTGGCACGATGACAGTGAAATTGGGCTTGAGATCACGATGAGAATGAGTACCAGATGTCCGGGGTATGACAGTATGACACTATGACAGTATGACACTATGATACTATAGTAGTATGACAGTACTGTGGGGTGGTCATCGTGGCACCCAGTCAGACCCTCGAAGAATGGTCAGATTCGCATCGGGTACGGAAAGACAATGAAATCGAATATCAGATGTCGGGGGTATGACAGTATGACAGTATGACACTATGACACTATGACAGTATGATAGTACAGTAGTATGACAGTACTGTGTGGCAGTCATTGTGTCAGTCTGTCGACGTAACATCTGAATCGAGAATGATGAATCGGAATTAGAAATGAGATCGAATCGGGAATTGAACGTTGAGCCGTAACCGGTTGGCACGGCATGCCCGTATCTCCATGAAAGATGTATGCCTGCACGCTCCATCGGAAGTCGTTCCGAAGACGTTCCGAGCGTCTTCTGCGCATCTTCCGGGCTCATTCCGGTCAAGCTTATTCCCGGCGGATGCGTGTGACATGCTTGCGCAGGCGGATGAAAGGCCCCGTAGCACACCGCAACATGCCTCCCACGCCCGTCGAGTTGGTGGGTGAGACGCAAGGGGACGACGGGGCCGCCGTTGGTATCACGTCCAACCGCGGGCCCGGGATGGTGGTGTGTGATTGTGGCGCGTGTCACTCATCCATGCGCTTCGTCACCATGAGGACACGGTCTCGACATAGGACTATGTTCAAACAGATTGTATGCCTTCCGACGCTTCCGGAAGAGGCTGTGGACGACGATGAGCAACATCCCGATGGCGAGGAGTCGGATCAGGTGTGCAAATCCGGGTAGAAAGACTATCATTCTCAGGTAACCCTCGCGGAAGGTACCCGGAAGACGTGCAGAAGGTCTTCCGGGTATCATCCGCATGTCTTCATGAGAATGAAGGTACATATCAAAATCGGTTACTCCTGATAGGTAATGCAGTTGTTCTTCACAATTGGCACGTATGTATCTCTTGCCCATTGAAAGTGATTGTGGTTGACAGGAAGATGCCGATTCCGGTTCCCTTGACGATGCCGATGCCGATGGAAACTTGCCGGACCCGGAAGCCGTTCAAGAAGAGCTCGACGAATTACTCGACCATGTCGACCCGGAACTTGCTAGAAAGGTGACGGAAGAAATCGAAGGAAAATTAAAGTCGTTGGAGAACTTGGCTGATATGGAGGTAACGTTCGCTGTTTGAATATTTTGCTCAGAATTGAAAATTGTATATAGTGTGATGTCTTTTGTACCCGGAACACGCCCGGAAGTTACATAGGACGTCTTCCGTGCGTCTTCCTGACGCCTTCCGTTTTATCCTTCGATGACAGACCGCAGCGACGAGCTCCGAGGATACCCTACTCGACTTATTGGAGTGGAATCTGGATGGCAATATGACTCAAGAATCCTTTGGGCAACTGCTGCACATTTTGAAAACTAATCACCCGGACGTGTTTTCTAAGTTGCCCGACTCCTTCAAACAAAGCATTGCTCGGTTTAAGGTCATTGATATCCCACTCCTAGTGGTGGACCTTTGCCCGCATGGGTGCGTGATGTTCGAAAAACAATTCGCGGACTTTGACTTCTGTCCAAGGTGCGGGGCATGCCGTTGGGAGGGAGGTAAGGATCGGTGCGGTGCGGGGAATGCCGAGGGTGCGGACGACACCCGGAATGCCGAAGCCACCCCGAGTGCAAAGCGGGGGAAGGCGAAGTGCCAATTCTATCATTGGCATTTAAAGGATTTACTTCAAGCAATTTACAGCCATCCCGACGTTGCTGGGCTCATGCGTTCGCACGCCACGCGGGAAAAGTCTGAGGAAGGCATTCTGGAAGACATTCCCGGTGAGTAACACATTGATAGAGCATATCCTGAATTGCCCCGAAGAGGTACAGAAGATGCGCAGAATGTCTTCCGTGCACCTTCCGTATAACTTCCCGATTCCTACTACTTGAATGAATTTAAGTTTTATTTATGTATCTTGCAGATGGATCTGAGTGGAAGGCGAAGCAAGCTGCATATCCTGACTTCTTCAAGGACCCTCGCAACGTCATCCCCATGCTTTGCGCCGATGGGACCACCGTTTGGAAGGACAAGTCGGGGGTTTTCCCT
The DNA here is from genome assembly GCA_001247695.2 of Cymbomonas tetramitiformis. NCBI lineage: Eukaryota > Viridiplantae > Chlorophyta > Pyramimonadophyceae > Pyramimonadales > Pyramimonadaceae > Cymbomonas > Cymbomonas tetramitiformis. The sequence goes on from LGRX02006504.1 coordinate 72,212, forward strand.
ATCTACTTTCAAGTGTTGAACTTGCCACCGGAAATCCGCAAGAAGTTTGATGTGAACCTTGAGTTGTGGGGAATGATGGCGGGGAAGCCGAAGAACACCACCATCCTCTACGAGAAGTTGGTAGACGAGCTTTTGGAACTTTGGGAAGTTGGGTTTCCATGTTGGGACTCCTTCACGGACGACGTGTTCCAATGCCGGGCGATGCTTCTTGCCGCCGTGTTTGACTATGTAGGGCTCGTCGATGCTATGAACATTATGGGCGTGGGCAGCTTCTGTGCGTGTGCAAAATGTTTGATCCGGGGGAAGGGGAAATGCCCGCATCTAAATAAGATGTTGTACAAGTTTTGCGAGCAAGATCCGCCAGGTCCGTTTTCCCCAAAGACATGCCGAATGTATTCACAACATCTTCCGGGTGTCATCTGAGCGTCTTCCTGTTATTGTACGCAGGGCCCGCCGTACCAAATACCGACGAGTTCATTCGACGCGCGGGCCAACGACACGGCTTGCTTGTTTAGCACGTGTAAGAATGCGGCCAATCTTCAGGAAGTGTTGGAGGAGGAAATCGGCGAAACCGGTGTGAAGTTCCCATCGGCACTATCTCGTTTGCCGTATTTCGATCTTTCCAAGAATGTCATCCTTGACGGCATGCATCAACTCCGAAACCTTGGGCTATATGTCCATGAGGCACTCATGGGGTTCGACTTTACGCCGGGTGTAAGAGAGCACGCTCGCGCGAACGATATGCATCCCACGTGGTGGAAGACGGCAAGGGACGACAAAGGTGATGCAGTCAAAACCCGACCACTAGCTAGGAAGGTGCCCGGAAGGTGCCCCAAGTATCCTCTACGTGTCTTCCAGATGTCTTCCTGTTACCACTAACTTTCGCGCCCGGGAAAATGACAGGTGTGGAACGATATTCAATGGCAATTGGTCCGTTTCAAATCCCGATGCGGGCAAAAGGGTCGAAATCTTTGAGGTCGCTAGAGACCGCCTTGAAGTTCATGACGGAGCTCTCGTTGGGAAGGTCATGGGGGCAAGGCCATAAGAAGATGTTGCGTCCGAACGGCACGAACACCGGACCGAAGACGCTCAAGTGTCACGAGGCGTTGAAAATGCTACAAGCGGGCATCATGAGCGTGCTAGCGTCTTGGGATAGAGACGAGGGCTACTCGAAAAACATGCTTGAAGACTTGATCGGGCAGTTGACGGTCATAACGAGAGAGCTCACTTCGGAGCTTGTAGACTGTAAGGTACGGAAGACATCTGGAAGACATCCCGAATACGTTCTGAGTACATTCCACACGTCTTCCTTAATTGCCTTTTATTTGGTGATTTTGCAGGATGTTCCTAAGCTTCAAAATCTGGTGGATGAGTTCTTCAAGTCACTCGAGCGCGATGGCTCACCTGACTGGCTGGTCATCAACACGCATTTGCTTTCCCACTTCCCCGACCAACTCCTCATGTATGGTCCAATACGGGGGACATGGATGTACGTGTTCGAATCATTCAACGGGAAGATTCGAAGGTGGGTGAAGAACAATGCATATCCGGTTCAGAGTGTTATGCAAGGCTTCGGGCGGTACCGGATGGTACATGTGGTGCGAGGGTTAATCTTGGTACTTCGTCGCCGGCGGGAGGCAACCACCAATCCCACCCGGCCACCCGTGCTCCCGTTCTTGGCCACCGCACCGTTGAGGGCGCCGAACACCGTGGTTTTGGGAACACAAGGCAAGCGCCATGTACTCTCCCGCGCTGAAACTAAAGCGCTGGAGCTGTGGATGCATGGCAACGTGCCCCAATACCGCAAGTTGAAGGCAAAATTCGACGCCTACGTCACCTACTGGAAGAGGTAAGTAAGAAATGAAACCCATAAGGTGCCTGGAAGACGTTTTATATATCTTCTAGGCATCTTCCACACGTCTTCGGTAAATACATGTCCTGACACTGTGCACGTATACATTCGCAGGGAAAACCATATGGTTCGGAGAAGTATTGGCGCACGAGCCGGAGCGTCTCGCCTGATGGATGTGTCGCTGCATATGCACGGTAGCGACCCCAAGGTCTGGCTGGGAGACCATTCACGGAGAGTGAAGCGGCACTCGTCGAAGGGCCTCCTCACGTGTGTCAATCTTTCGGCCCGGTCGTGGTTCGAGGAGTTTGCTATCGCACGGCAGCTCAGGACAAGACGAAGAAAACTTGTCAACGTTACTTCCGAGCCTTTTTCTCTGGAGAAAACATCAAAGGCGAGGAAATCGAGACTGACCGGTGCGTCCGTGCATTGCGTTTTGGTGAATGTGCGCAGAATATGTACCGAATGTCTTCTGTGTGTCTTCCCCATGTCTTCGGGGATTCTTACTATAGAGTATAATTGTGGCTCCAACTCGCAGGTACGCCATGGTAGATAGCATCTACAAGGTCGACTTGGCCGCGAAAGAGTACATTCTTGTGAAGGGAAAGTGGTTCCCTGAATTCAACCAAGCGACGACAAAACGGTTTGCCAAGCTAAACTCGAAGTACGGGCCGGACAATACCGCAAAGGTGGTGTACACATACGACCCGGATGATCCCGAGACACCTTGGGACACTACGGATCCATTCATCCTGGCGGCTCAAATTGAGCACCAAGTTGTAATCAAGAAACATCCTGTGATGAAGACGGCGGTGGTATTTGATTTAAAGCGGCTGACTTTTTCGAGTGCATCGACGATGATGGTTCACGACCGAAAGGTGCAAGACGCAAGAGGCGATCATGATAATACGCCGGGCATCGTACTTAGTGGTATGTATGTTGAATAGATGCAATCGTACATGTATGTGTAGATAGACCTATCAATTAACTTAGCCGTATATTATGTATCATAGCAACAGAGCATGATGACAACCCTGAAGTTGTTAGGAAGATACCTGGAATGTCTTCCGCATGTCTTCCGTGCGCCTTCTGAATGTCTTCTGTGATTACGCGACTAGTGTACGTGTGGTATGAAGTAGCTATGTGGCCAAATTGCATAATCATCACATATGTGTCGATAACACATGTCAGAATGTATTCTGGCCCAGAAGACATTCGGAACATCTTCCGGGTATCTTCCGGGAAGACTGCCCTTTGCATGACTTCCGGGAAGATGTCTTCCGAAATCCGGAAGACATTCCGCACATCTTCGGCACGTCTTCCCCGAAGAGTGTCTTCTGGTTTCCAGAAGACGTTTCCATCAGAAGACGTCTTCTGGAAACCAGAAGACATCATTTCTACGAAGACGTCTATAAGACGTTCAGAAGACGTCTTCTAGACGTCTTCTGATTTTCCCAGAATGTAGGGCGGACGGTTTGTTCATAGGTGTGGACTAAATCGTCCATACGCATGAAAATATATTATCACAAGCTATCCACGCGCACGGATACCGATGTCCGTACGCGTGGACTGCACCGTCCATACGCATTGATATGTATAAACACAAGCTATCCACACGTACGGACACCGATGGGGGATTCATATCGGTCCAGTCGGTCCGTCCAGTCCGTCCAGTCCGTCCAGTCCGTCTCCGTTTGGACGGACTGGACGAACCAAACATTCTTAACATTCTAACATTTCACAAATCAGGGCTCCCATACTTAAGCCCATACTTAAGGAGTGTAACGCGTCGGCCCGCGACGACGCCTGCGTTTTCACATACTTAAGAAAATTTAAATTTTTTCTTCATACTTAAGGAATAGACACTGGCTCCCCCCTCCCCCCCTAACCAGGGACTCAGGGGGTATAACCCAGTCGCATGCGTGAGTCTGGGTGTCGGACCTAGTGCACCTGCTTGACAATCGTATACGATTGTCAAGCAGGTGAGTCTTGGTGTCAGGTGTGCTGCACATAGACATATCGGGGCGTCTAAGGTTCAGGGTTTTAGGATATATGTTGGATATATATATTGGAGGAGTTGTAACCGGAGGTCATTTCATCACACCTGCGTTCGTCACATAGAACCACAACCCGCCCCTTAGACTACCTCACCATTATGCCCAGTATTGGAATATTGCAGTATTGGATATGGCCTTTCGATGCTTTTACGTTTCGCGACTGCCAGTTACAACAAGCCCAATGGGTTCCTGAAGACCGTTTAATTCTCCGCTTGTGGCGGCGAGCGCGGCAACAAGCTGAAGAAGACTGGGAGGACTTCGGGCAACATGCAGTTAATCTCAGGACCTATCACTGGTGGAGTTTTTGGCCGATGTACGTCCACGGCCGTAGATCCAGCGAAAGGTTCGGGGTGAGGCATCTCGTGTACTGGTATGAGGGCGGGTGGATCTACCACCGATACTCAGATTTGGAGTGGCGGGGCTGGCGAAATAGACACCGCTACAGCGAAACTACGCACGGTGCCCTGACAGAGCTGGAAAGCGATCTGCTGCAGGGAGATGAAAGGAGATGCGAAGGTTGCGGGCGTATGTTCAGAATCTGCACCCTAACGCGCATAATTGATGCTAGCGCGTGCAATGAGGAGACATATGCTTGGTAGCTAACACTTATGTCACGTGTTAGTACTGAAATAAACCGTATACTTACATGTAGGAAAAACAATAACTTTCACGCCGTGCATACCAAAACTACCCTCTGCACACTTCTGACAATCGTACACGATTGTCAACACCGTGTTGAAAGGAAATCTCTCGAAGTTTACTGCTATATAATTAATGTTACATGTCTTTTATTCATTTATTTTCGCAGTAAAATACTAGCATCATGAATACTCCTGAGTTCATGGAAGACGCACTTGTTGAGCTTGAACGTATGTATATCGAATACGAAAAATGCAATGTGTGCCATTCCTGGAATTGGTTCTTATATCGCGAGGAAGTGTTCATCGATCCTGCGCTGATTCCTACACATGACCCCTCTGAGGCGAAATGGAGGTTTATCCGCGAGACTCGGGAAACATGGTATTTTCAACTGTTGGATGCGCATCGGTATCCTGCCACTACTGCGCAATATACGTACACTCCAACGCAAGCCAACCCTGGCGCACTTACCCCAAAAACAATGGCGGTTCCCACAGATTTCATTCCGGAGTTGATTAACCAGGGCACAGGCTTTGACCAGGAACCTGATGACGACGGAAAGTGGTGCAATTGCCGTTAGGAAAAAAATACCTTGCTCAGCCTCCATAACCGGAGTAGCCGAAATAGCATCAATGCCTAAAGCATCCGCGACATCACCCAAATCCATTTCGTGGTCATCAGGCACATTGGCCTTTCGTTTTTCTATCAGCGCTATGTCACCTGCGAGCACCTCGGAATACCGTGCTCTGGCCATGTTCAACACCTCTGCATCCATGTCGATCGAAAGGACATGCCTTTGCTCCATATACCCCGCCATGGAGGCTGGAGCCGTTCCGCAAGGAAATTCCATAACACAAGCATCCATGTTGCTGTACAAGCGCATCAGCTCACGGTAAAGACGGATTGGCTTCTGAACGCTGCGAATATTTTGTCCATCTTCTTTCTTCAGGTACTCCTTAGGTGGCAGCGGTACCTCCTGTTTATAAACAAACAACACACTCGAGTCTGAGTGTCGGACCTAGTGCACCTGCTTGACAATCGTATACGATTGTCACTTGCGAGTCTGCGTGTCTGAGCTAGTGCATCTTCTTGACAATTTTGTTTGGCGGAGTTGCATTCATGACAAGATATGAATGCATACCAGGATTCTTACCATGCTGTTCGTGAACGCGTTCGAAAACTTTCCGACCGTTGTTCGCAGCGGGGCCCACTTCGGTAGCTTATTACTCTTTGAGGGATCTTCCACCAAGTGCAGCAACACATACGGTTGCAAAACGCTGACCGGACCAGCCGCATTATTACCTATGCGTCCTCCGCCTCGATTCCAGTATTGAACCGTCTGGTGGCATGTCCATTGCAGCGGCCATCCTTTGGTCGAAGCGCAGAAGGCATCGATGATTGCTTGCTGCCTCGATATCGCGAAGGTTTTTCCATTAATGGTCACATTACTGCGGGTGGTCGAGTCCGGTAAGAATAGAATCACAATGCCACCATAATCCATAGTCGACATGCAAATACCACCCATGTATGAGTAGAAGTCTGTTGAATAGGTATCCCATACCTCCGAAAACAGCCCAAAAGGACCATCCACAAAGATCAGATCCACTCCATAGCGAGCGTGTTGCAATGTTTTTTCATTGCGCCAATTGACCATGACTTGATTGCTGCGTGGACCCTTATTCCTTTCGGCGCGAGATTCGTTAACCTGTGGAACATTGCTTTCATCAGTCTGCTTTGAAATACATACGCAGGAAATACTTAATACATTGCAATGTAGATATTTGAACAGTTCTAACCTTCATTCCGAAATCCAGCAATCCCTCAGTCAGAAGCTTCGCCAGCAACTCGCGATGGCACTTGTTGAAGTCCACCGGCTGCTGGACTCCCTCGGCAGCATGCAGCTCCTTGTGTTGGATTTTCAGCTCCATGAATTCAATCACCGCGCTCTTCGGCTCCCAATCATGATCGAAAATCTCCGTTTTAACCAGAGCATCCGGCATCCCGCCCTCCCGGCGTGACGCTTTCACACGGAGTTCCAGCCATTCCCAAACGGCCTGTAATACGCATCAGAATCAGTCTTCGAACTCAGAGACAGAGCAGACTCTAAGTCAAGCTAACGCCAGAGCTTGACAATCGTATACGATTGTCACACTTCTTTTACCAACATTTACCAACTGACCGATCATCCCCATGGCATGATCATCACAAGTGTATAACGGGGTCACCTTCGCACTGAACGCGGCGATCTCGTCATTGATATCTGGCATTTCTTTGGCTTCCATCATCCGCGACGCTGCCAGTACTGCAGGGGCCAGATTAATCTGAGACCCAGCTCCTGCTTGAATCGCCCATAGCAAATGCAGGCAGTTTTCCTCAAACCCCCTTTTCGTATGGGTGATGCCCAACGTCTGCAGAAACCATGCGGGATCGTATACGGGTGCCTCAGTGTAGGCAGGGCCATAAAGCTTCGGAATCGTGAACGTAGCCCCAAAGCGACCGCCATTTCGAATCTCGATGTAGTCATCCGGCAAGGTGTGAATGTAGCACAAGATCATACGCGTGGCTGCATAGCAAACATCACTGTCATTAGGACTTGTAATCCTGCAACTTAAAAAAAAATACTTGTGAGGACTAACTCACCAGCGCAATCCACAAGAGTCTTGTAGGTATGCATGGTATCCTGCGATGGCTTATTCACACTCTTGTCCATAGCCCTTCCTTCCTTGGAATCAACGCGCTTCCATCGTTTTGCTTTCATCATGCTCTTCATGACCTCATCGAAGCGTGCAGTGTAGAATTTGTTGGAAGATTGGATTAACATCCACACCAGAAGCTTGGTTTCCAAATCAGGCTCTCCGTGGACGTTCTGAATAAAAAAATGGTGATGATTTTGCACGTACGTCATATGCTGCGAATCACGGTACGTTACCCCATTAAAGTCATAGGGTCCCCAAGGGGTGTCAACGTTTAGTTTGAGTATAGTCTCCTGCGTATCCTCATCATCATCATAGACGTCCCTGATAGCCTCTGCGTGTTTATACCAATCTGGGTATTTAGTCCAACCCATCAGCGAGGCAAACTTGGCCTTGGCAGATTCGATGACATCCTTGATGAAACCAAGACGATGACAATACGAGCTGAACTCAGTGCCAGTCAAAAACTTGCCCTTGCAACTGATCCCATATTTCTGGTAGAACTCCTTCCGTTTGTCCACATCGGCCATTAATGCTCCTTCCTTCGCCACTTTCAGAACAAAGAAAAAATATCGTACATCAAACCCTAAGGCTGATAGCGAGGTGCTTATAGCCTCTAGGGTAAGAACAGGCTGCAGTTCTTTCGGATAGTTCTTCAACTCGAGAGCTTCCTTCCGCCATTCGTCTCCCAGTTTAGGATCCAGTAACCGCAAAATCTGCAAGCAAGACACGTTGGACACATGTAAGGGGGGCGACACGCTTGTCACACGTGGGTGAGAACTGAAGCTTGCGCCAAAGCTTGACAATCGTATACGATTGTCACGCGTGAGTCAGGGGCGAAGCTAGCGCCAAAGCTTGACAATCGTATACGATTGTCACGCGTGGGTGAGAACTGAAGCTTGACAATCGTATACGATTGTCACGCGTGGGTGAGAACTGAAGCTTGACAATCGTATACGGGTGGGTGAGGACACATGAGAGAGCGCGGAAGTTTCATACCTTTTGCGCATCCCGCTCGCGCGATTGGAGGAGGGCAACTTTTGCCGATTGATCCCGAAGTTTGGAAATCTCGTTCGAGTAGGCCGCCGCGGTCGTATCCCTCAGATTATTCCGATACCAAGCGTTACTCTTGGCACTAGCTTGCCTTACCGGGAATTGTGTAAAATGCGCCAGTTGGTCTTCCGAGGCGTCGGCAATATTCAACAGCAAAATCCATTTATCGTGTTCGTGAGAGTCAACAAGACTTTCTGTTTGGTCGGTGTTCGTCAGTGTCCCGATAAGGCTCTGCGCAAACCGAAACTTGTAAAAAATTCATTCATGTACATACGGTATTTTATTGAAACAATGAAACAAACGATATCATACAAGGATCGCTTACCAAAACACAAAGAGGTGTTTCTTTCTTCAGAATTGTAATCGTTGTGGCCAACCCCTCCAGAGAGGACCTATTACTGGTCCCGGTACCGCTCCAGAATGCTTTACGTTTCCTTGCGTCCAGGACAAGGTCAAGCCAGGCGTCATAGCGATGCTGGCCATCCACCACGACAAGCTGCATTCGCATGAACTTGTTTTTCACCCACCTCTTGTAGTCGTCAGGATCATTATCGAATAGGTTGAGATAGTCGGTCTCCAGATTGTGCACCATGGTGTTGAAATTGCTTACTTCCTCAGGAGCCTCCGCATCCGCCGCTGCAAGCAACCGAAATGAACTTAGGTCTGACAATCGTATACGATTGTCAAGCTTTGTAGGAAAGTCCCGAACCCTTGCATAATACTAGTGCTGACAAGCAATGCCTCACCGGGATAAAACTTGGACATGAGCATTTGCCTATACTCTTCGTCCGTGTAATAGTGTCCAGTCCACCACACGATGACATGTGATTTGTCCACCTCCCATCGCTCCATGATGACCTTCTTCTGCTTCTCTATTCCCTCTTGTGAAGTCGCGCGGGTAAACGAAAGTCGGTTTGAGTCGCCCTGAACATCAGCAGGATGTACCAGCAAGCCAAGAGGGGCAACTACTGGAAGCTTTTTGTCTTCTCGAGTAATAAGCTGGGGACGAAAAGTCCATTCTGAGATCACTTTTTTGATATTCAGCGGTCCTGGGAATATGTAGTCTTGCCTGTTGTCGTCATCAGTGGTCCCAGATATCGCTGCCTTACCCTTCGGGTCACGAGCACGCTTTGGCGGTGGTGCACTCCCCGAGGTCTCGGGTGCAGGAGCTGACGCTGCCTCTGGCCCTGCCTCTGGCGGTGCATCTGCATCAGCTTTTCTCTTACCTAGCAATCTTTTAAGAGTGACAGCAGCTTTAGGTGCGTCCCGATTCTTCAGTAATGCAACAGCAATGCTGTATCAACTATCTCCTTATTATCTCCACCTTCCACAACGGCCCGAATTCCACTCTCGAGGTCTTTCTTCTCCTTCTTATTAGTTGTAGCGGCATACTCGAGCATTAGCGCAACGACTTGCTCAGCTGGTTGCTGAGCTGGTTGCTGAGCTGGTTTCGGTTTACCAACTGTAATAGTCAGCTTTGGCGATTTAGCTGTAGGTTGAGGATCACTTGCGACTGGAGTGGCATCTTCACTTGCGACTGGAGTGGCAGCTCCTGCGGTACCTGGAGCAACACCAGCGGCGGGTAACTCATTTGAACCACCTTCACCGGATGCCAAAGATCCGCTCTGAGAGGCCTGTGCACCTCCGGAGGCCATACGCTGTCCCATGCCGATGTCCATGCGTGTGGACTATCTATTATTGACCGTCCTTATGGGAGTCCATATGCCGTCCGCACGCACGTTTACGATGTCCATACGCTGTCCTTACGGTGGTCCATACGGTGTCCGTACGTGTGATTATGATGTCCATGCGTCGTCCATACGTTGTCCCTATGGGAGTACATATGCCGTCCGCACGCACGTTTACGATGTCCATGCGTCGTCCATATGCCATCCTTACGGATTTACATACGGTGTCCGCACGTGCGATTATAATGTCCATGCGCTATCCATACGCTGTCCTTACGGTGGTCCATACGTGTCCGTACGTGCGATTATGATGTCCATGCGACGTCCATACGTCGTCCTTATGGGAGTCCATATGCCGTCCGCACGCACGTTTACGATGTCCATGCGCCGTCCATATGCCGTCCTTGCGGCATTACATACGGTGTCCGCACGTGCGATTGTGATGTTCATACGCTATCCATACGCTGTCCTTACGGTGTCCATACGCTGTCCGCACGTCCGGTTACGACGTCCATATGCTATCCATACGGGTTTCCATACGGTGTCCCTGCGCTGTCGTGCGGTTGGATAGTGCCTCTGTCCATGCGTATGGACACCATGTGGACATGTTTTCTGTCCATACGGTGTCCATACGGTCGTCCATACGGTGTCCATACGAAATCCTTACGGTGTCCATGAGACATTTTCATATGGACACCACAATTACGCGTCGTCCGTATGGCTCTTACATATGCATCAAGGTTTCGCCAGAAATCTGTCCAGACCGTCCATACGGTTGTCCATATGGGTCCTTACGATGTCCATACGCTGTCCATATGCAAATCCACACGGATGAATGGAGCAATAATCCGTAGGGAACCCTACCCTCCGAGCCTAAATAGACCGTCCCGACGGCTCAAAAAGCTCCCTGGAGCCATCGATATGTCAAACTGATCGGGACATGCACCGCTACAAGATGGTATATCGCATGATGGCTGATTCACAACACCCTGATCACCAAACCCAAACCTGTCATCACACTGATGACACACTGGCTGAAACTGCCCCTAACCCTACCCTCCAAGCCTAAATGGACCGTCCTGAAGGCTCACAAAGCCACCCGGAGCCATCGATATGTCAAAATGATCGGGACATGCATTGCTACAGGATGGTGCACATGCCTGCGGAGACCAAAAAAGCTTTTTGGACATCATCTAGTTCACTTGTCGGAGTGAATCCACAAAAGGCTTGCATGTTCTCCATCATAATCGTCCGTGTCGTAACCCGTGAGATCAACCTGTCCGATGGCGGCGTGGTTCACGGTCTGAACGAACCCAGCGAACTCACCGTCCGCGTCCGCCGTGGTGGTTACCCGCGCCGATTGCAGTGGCGCGGGCTCCACACCCTTTCCCTGCGAGACAGGCATAGCAGGGGGCGGCACGGCGGATGCCGATGCCGCCGCACCACCTGCCGGAACCTGCTCCTCCGGTGTGGCCACCGCTGCGGCGGGTCCGCACACCAGAGCCGAAGCCTCCTGCCCGATGCCGGCAGGAGGCGGGAAAGATGCGTGGGTGTAATGTACCTGCGGGTTGGCCGCGGAGTGAACCTCCGCGGCAAGATCGTCGAGCCGGCGGAGAATGTCATCTCCCTCGGAAGCCGGCTGCTGCTCCACGGTGAAGCCGTAGGCGGACACGTCGATGCCGCCCACCGCTCCCGCACAAAGCACCGCGGGCGGCCCGTACGCGGCTGCCGCACGTGCGAAGGACTCCGCCCCGTCATCCGCTGCCTGCTGGAACAACGCACACATGGCGAGTGCGTGCACCCCCTCTGCGTCCTCCTCGTCGATGGGAACGCAGAATGCCGCGGCAGAGGTGGGCGGGTGTTGGCGCCCGCCCAACGGGCAGTCGCGGTAAAAGTGATAGTTCTCACCTTTGCCCGCCTTCTTGCACCTACCGCAGAACGGCTTCGCCCGTTGATCGTCGCGGTCGAATCCCACCGGTGGGGCTTTGTGGGTCCCCACACGGAATCCCCGCGGCTGCTGCCCTTGCTGCTGCTGCTGCCGCTGCTGCACCCGCTCCCGCTGTTGCCGCACCACCGGAGTGGCCTCACCGTGTTGCCTCTGAACGAGCTCCTTCAGCTCCGTGATCTTCTGCAGCAATGCGTCATACTCGCTGCTAGACAGGTGCGCGGAGATGCCGTCCGCGCCAGAAGCCGCCTTCCCCCCGCCCGTCTGTGCCCAAGCCTGGTAAATTTCCACAACCATGGAACGGAGCGAAACTAGTGACACATGAGTCAAGTCAGCGGCCATGGGATAGCGGACCTTCACCGCAGCGTAGAACACGGGGTCGAGTCGGGTGTAGAGGGATAACTTCCTCGTGGCCTCGGTCGGTGTCCAGTCGGAAGCTCGGTTATCCCGCACCAAACGTTGCTCCTTAGCCAAGATCGGCTGCGGGTCAACGTTTGCGGGATAAGCGGATAACGCAACGCGGCGTGCTCCTCCTGCTGCGACTCTCGTAGCGCCACTGGAACACAACCCTTGATGATGTCGACAAGGGCTCGCCGTCCATCTCGGTCAGTCGAAGAATTGGTACCAGTCAGCCAGACGAACGCGTTGCTGTGCTTCTCAATCACCAGGGCAAGGACGTCGTAGAGAAGCCCATTCACCCTGTTGACCACGGGTGCCAGAGGGTCGTCGAGGTCAAATGCGCGTAGCTCCAGACCGGCCGACTGAAACTCCGTACGCAGCTGCACCACCAGGTCGGACAGAAGGCCAGCGTCGTCCGTACCGCGAAAATGATGTTTCTTGTCGCCAAGAATATCCTCACGGATACTCTTGGCCCAAGCTCGATGCAGTCGCGTCTTGTAGATCTCGTCGACGAGCTTGGACTGCTCCTGCAGGTAACGTCTGACGGCCACGTCCGCGTCTTCGTTCGATGCAGGGTTGGGGGTAGGAACAGAAGGCGTAGCAGCCGTTGGCGTGTTCCGTACCCCGTCGATCAACCTCAAAGAGGCGTCGATGTCGCTGTCCCTCGTGAGGGACTTTTTGGATCTTGTAGTAATTCCCATCTCTAGAAAAGCCTGAGGGGAGGCGGTACGTTGCAGCACGTTTGGGTAGGGTCGCGGAGAAAATGCGACGTCACAGATACGGAACGAGCGGTCGAGCCATGCGAGCGAGGGGCAAAGGAAGATGTTGTCGAGGTCAAAGGTGGCAAGGTCACCAGCCCAAAAATCGGTAGCCAGCGGGATCAAGACTAGCAGAAACCCGTGAATGAACATTGCGTCGACGAAACCCGATCCAAGCCGGCACCCCACAGCTGCGGCTCAAAGTCGCTCACCGCAAGCTGCTCATCTCATAATCCCCACTGATGCCCAAACGCGCAAACGCGCACCACCTCTCCGAGCGGCCGTTTAGCCAATCATGGCCAAACTAGCAAGTGGAATAAAGCGTGGATGGGGCCACGACCTACCGGAATATCCTAGTTCACTAGATATCAGAGGGTCCCGAACTGTGTGGATAAACTCTCATAAGATAAATAAACCCTAAGCTAGATATACCCGGAACGGTCTCGCAACGGTCTCGGAACTAGCCTACCTGTGACACAGCGTGTGTCACAGCACGAACCTATAGATCAGTCAGCAGTCCAGTGTTGGTCCTAGGGGTCTGTCATAGGGGCCTGCCTGTCAGGGCTGCCTATACAGATTCCAGCACTCTCTATTCTCGACGTGTTCATGGAGGCCATCATGGAGCTCTACGTTTTCATGGAGCGCTTCTTCTCCTCCACTACGGCAATCTTTTCAGCGTAGGCCTCCCTGAAGGCGTTGGTTTCCGCATCATGCCCGGGGATGTTGTGCTGGACTTTAGGTTCAGGGTTATTATTATGGGCTCTGATAGCCCCTAGCCTGACCCGTCTCTGATCGGAACCGTGACTCCGCTAGATAGTAGCTAGGATGACAGTACAGTAGTACTGTACTGTCAGTCATTACTTCGTATTATCCGGGTTTCCGAGATGCATGACAAAAGCACTCGGCCGGACTGTTTATGGGAGCTTAGCCAGTTTGTTTTACCGAGCGGAACACCTGTTCTCGCAGGTTATGCGCGTCACCACTTCCCTAGTAATTCTGATGGCACAGCGCCTAGCTGTTGCCATGTTTGGCTGAGTTTTGACACAGAGATGGGGTGGGCGCCCCCTTAGGCAGTAGTTCGTCTTTCCGCAGTATGGCCTCTTTTTGAAGTGGAGATCAGTTTTGGAACATTTTTTCGGCAGCAGTATCGTCGCTCGCTATGGCTTCTTCTTACGTTTCACCTGGCCGGTGGAGAGGGCATTCCGCGTATTGTGGGTCGCAACCACTTTTAGCCAATCGGCTCATGACCTGTTTGATGTTGTTTTTACCGCTGAGACTTCTGCAGGATTGGCCGCTGCATAATGCTTACTACTGTCGCTCCGTTAGCCCGCGACCCCATCTTGCCGTCATTTTTACTATGGAGACTCCGATTGGACCACGCACACGCGCTAGAGCGCGGAAACTAGCAACCATTTTTGATGATGTTGGGGCGCTGAATGCGGCTACGCCAACGACTCCGCATTTGGCTTCGGGAGAGTCTGAGGCGTCCACTGCGGCAGCCGTACTTTTGCAGAGGTTGCGCAGGGATTCTTTTGATGTCCAATGTGCCAAGACAGCAGCGACAAAAGTTCTGGGTGACAAGGCTGCAAAATTTAAAGGCGACGAAAATTCAGCTTCGGACATTTTTTCACAATTGGTATCCGAGCTGCAGCAGCTGTTCACGCTGCAGTCGCCGGCGTTTGCACCCCTGTTTGAACTGACTGCTGCTGACGCCCCTGTTCTGTCTGCTGCAAATGAGCTGTTATACTCTGTGCTGCTGCTGCTGACTGCGCCAGGGTCTCCTGCCCGTAATTGGGTAGAGGCTTCTGGTTCAGATGTTCCTGCCGATGGCAAACGTGCCACCCTAGAGGTGGTGCGTATGCTTGCGGATGTATCGACCCCGTTCGATGCATTTGCAGAGCTGCTTGAGGTTAGGATCTCTGATGAGAGGGATCCTGACTCTGACATTCGGCTGTTTAACAGCTGCCTTCGGGATGCACAGCGTCTACAGACGCTGCCCGAGGACGCTGTTAAACGGCAATTCATCTCTGCGCTGTCTGGGCCGGCTTACGCCGCGCTGGTTGACTCGTTTGCTCGAGCTGACCAGCGGGCGGCTGTGAGTCTGCTCACCTTGCAGGCACGAGTCCGTGAGCAGTACCGCTGTGGGCGGCTCTCGGGCAAGCGCACTGCGGGGCGGCCCATGTCTGTTGCATCTTGCGCCACTGACACTAGCCTGGCTTCGGCCATTGATCGGCTCGGTGCTCAGTTGGTCAAGTTGCAGCGGGATGTGGATTCCCTTAAGAGGGGTGGCTCCAAGCCGCCCCCTGGGAAACACACTCCGCGCAACTTCCACCGACCTGGAGTGCAACCGCTTGCTCACTCCGCCTCTCCGGAGGTGGCTTTTGACAAGCGGTCTGGCACCTTTGTCCCAGCGTGCAGGCACGAGAAGTGCCGCGCCGTTGGGTCAAAGCATTGGCTGAGTGAGTGTCCTCACAAGGACACTCACCCATTGTCCATTTCGGCATCCTACTGCCAAGCCGTCGAGTCTTATGACTCCGACGTGCTTGCCCTTCGTTTTCAGCGGTATTATGACGCTGGGGATGAGGGGTCCATGGAGCACTTGTGTGCTCTCGTGGGGCAACCTGAAATCTGTGAACTGTCTGCGCATTCCTTTGCTCCAGAGCCTGCGGCTCTGCAGCAGTTCAAGGATGCTGCTGCCTCTGTTGGGTCTGCACCTGATGAGCATCTTTCCATTGGCCGTGTTGCATTTGCTGAGGTCAGCGGTCCGCTTGCTGGTGGTGTCGCTGGGCCGACCACTGCCAAGCGGCTGCTGCCGAAGGCCTCTGCACCTGTGCATGATGAGCCGGTTGACTTGCGTGAAGTCAACCGTGCCGCCTTTGTGCCGCCGTCTGCCTCTCTGGCTCTCGGACCGATGGCTCCTGCTGACAGTTCATTCAAGACATTCAGCACTGTCCACCCTGACTGGTTCGACATTGACCCTGAGCCTGTTGAGGTGTGTGATTCCGATGATGATGGGGAGGGCTCCAACTACCCTCCTGGTGTCTGCCTGACTGAAATTGAGGGGGGTGCACCGCCGGCGGCTGCGGCATTTCGGCGGTTCGGAGTCCCCAGAGGCTCCAGGCCATTTGGCATCGGTGAGTTTGCACTCAGCCTTTTCATGGTGGCTACATTTCTCTTCAGTGCTACGGCGATGCCGACCCTCGTGGTCGGCGGTGGTGTCAGGGGCCTGGTTGAGCCCGGATCCACTTACGGCTACGATTCACTACGGTCTCATGAAGCACTACTGGATTCTCTTTGCCCGCCTGTGGTTACTGCTGGTCCGTCATTGCCACCGCGGGATGTAACACAGTTCTTTTCTCAATCGACCTCAGCGGCTTTGCAATCTGACGTTTTTGCCACTCCACTTTGGGATCCGCCTGACCCACTTGGGTCTGGTGGTGTCAGTACTTACAAATTCTCTTCTCAATTGACTTCGGATGCTTTTCTTGATTGGAATCCGTCTGCTGAACTCGGCTCTGCCGACCAGCTTTACAGTGGCTAGAGTCTGCTTGGTTCGGATCCTGGAGGTGTGATTAGCCTTAGCCGCAGTGGTGGGTTGTGCCGGGACAAGTCCCCGGGCACCCAGCTAGAAGTATATCTGTTTCCAGTCAAGTGCTGTTTGTTGTCTGTTTAGTTAGCTCCGCTTGCCTAGCCCTATTGGCTGCAGTCACAGCTCCGGGTGGGGTGCTGGACTTTAGGTTCAGGGTTATTATTATGGGCTCTGATAGCCCCTAGCCTGACCCGTCTCTGATCGGAACCGTGACTCCGCTAGTAGCTAGGATGACAGTACAGTAGTACTGTACTGTCAGTCATTACTTCGTATTATCCGGGTTTCCGAGATGCATGATAAAAGCACTCGGCCGGACTGTTTATGGGAGCTTAGCCAGTTTGTTTTACCGAGCGGAACACCTGTTCTCGCATGTTGTCAACCGGCTCCCACGTGTCGCTCTCCTTCGCAAGAAGTACACCAACTTTGAGCCACCTAATCAGAAACTGCTCATGTCAGGGTCATGACCGATGACATATGTGTCATACATGTCATACGTGTCATACCTGTCAGACATGTCATACCATGTCATGTCATACATTATGACAGTCGGTCGCGTCATATATTATTATGACAGTCGGTCGCGTCATATATTATTATGACAGTCGGTCGCGTCATATATTATTATGACAGTCGACAGTATGGTCGACCATGACTGTACAGGTCGAGTCGCGTCATATATTTATGACAGTCGTCAGTACGGTCGACGATGACTGTACATGTCGCCAGATGATAATGTCATATCATCAGGCATCCCTGTCATCGAGAGTTCGTATGTCGAACTCGAAGATGGCAAAGCAAAGATACATCTTGAAAACAAACAAGAACCATCTTGGCTTTCAGCATGCGCGGAACTCGCATGCGCAGCATGAACGAACTAGTCGTTATTACCATGCTGGTCGTTCAACCTACGTCTCGGGTTCACAACCCAATGGCGGTACCATCTAAGATGATGGGAGACGTTAGGTACAAAAGTGAGGAAGCGTTGTGCTTCAGCAGATCTTCTTACAGAGACTGCACTCACAAACCCGCTCATCCGTACACTTGCATTGCTGTTCAACTTTGCAGTGTTTATTTTGTATATTGATAATATATTCACGGCGCTTGTCTGCATAGCCGTATCAGATGGTATTCTAAAAGTCGTCAAGGCACGATACTCGAGAACTCAAGTGGGTGCAGCGATAGACGTAGTATATTTGATATTGTTCGCAGGTTTGCAGGTGGGCGCATATCGACAGCGCTCGCATAATATTGAATATCTGCAGGGCGAATAATATACAATCGCATATTGACAGCGCAGAGATAGCGCGAGGAGATTTCTCGCAGCATACACGCGGAAACAGCTGATCGCACACATACGCGATAAGGTGTGCGCAGGTCATACATCGACGCAGCAATGAAACGTATTCGCATAAATGGTTCGCAAATGTATGCATGTTCGCAGATGCGACAAATCATCGGCGAAATCGCTTTCGCGTGGAAAATCATCAGCGCGGTATCACGATTTTCATGATAGCACTAAATTGCTTCATACATGCAGCATGCGCGATGGTCACTAATTTACAGATGCAGCATGCGCGATGGTCGCATATTTCTACAGAAGTCAATCGCAGCATGCGCGCGCTTGTATGAATCACTTTCAAAAATTGTCCAGAATGATATATTACATAGTTGTCATCGGCAGAATTTTGATTCGTATACATGTCAGCGCTCGCATTCGTATGCGACGTACATCAGTGATTTTTGCAATGCAATTCCTTCGCACTGTTTACAATGTCAGCGCGTACAATGATTTATGGCCTGTCAGCACGATATACGTTCTTCATGATTTCGTCACATGCGAAGAACGCCCGATTTTAGCGTGCACAATTTTGATGTGTTTTACATGCAGTGAGAAGCACATATGTATAAGCCCGTCGAAATCATATGCAGAATGACTGTATACATGATCGTTATGCTTGGATACATTACCACTATGTTGCTGTAAAAGTATCATTATCATACTGCAGCAAATTCCAAAGTGTTCTAATGGCTGCACAAATATTTTAATCATCAGCATCATTCTATTTAGCATCACAATGATCTGTTCACAACATGTGTGTGCGAATCAGCACACACACACATGCACTTATTTCACTTACAGCAATCATCAACATGCAGTGCATACACTTTTATACTATGCACATATCTTATGCTGAATGATTGCATTGATTGTGAATTGTACATGCTTTATTATACTGTACAGCTTGATCACGATAACAGCCGTAGTACATAGAGCATAAGCATATTGCAGTGAATGCTAGTCTATATTCGAATCCATGTAGCAAAGGGTGCCTGAAAGTGATCTTAACACCATAATTAGTTTGTCATGCCTGGTGGAGCCGAGATGCTCTCCAGATCACATGTACATTCTATGGTGGATCACTGGATGGAATGCTCACCTGAGCTTCATGTAAAATCTATCAGCAACTCATTTTGTAATGAGATTAGCATGGAATTACAATGATCCCTAAACTTGATATATATCATGTTAGATGTAATCAGTACATGGTATGCTGACTGTCTTGCATGATAAATTGTCTAGGATATTGTGATATCCAGAACATATTCTGCAGAGTGTGTACAAGTAAACACACACACACACTGACATAAGTACTAATCAGCAGTACTACACACTGCACATACACTAGCATTCATTATACATGTTAAAATTCACTGACTCAGAGTGAATAGATCAACTATATTGTACATGGTAATATAGATACCACTTCCAAACACATGTGCGTGGAAAGTGTCAATGATGGCGATACATAAGGGAACAGGATAAGATAACATGCTGTAGGGCTGGATGGAGAATATCTCCAGACCCGAAGGCATTATACAGTGTTCATAATGCAGCTGGTAACTGCTGAACACTGTCCATACCTTTATCATCGCTGGAGCAATACCAACAACTACGTTGCATATTGACAGTTGAATCAGACTTGATCAGATCAATTGCATGCAACACACAGATCAGTATTTACATGATATCTGACAATAGTGTTAAGGACAATCACACACATATAAATGTGTTGTGTCAAGTTGCTGTGATTGTATCCAGCAAAGTCCAGATTTGTTCTAAATGAGATATATCACTTTGATAAATCTTAAGAGCACAGACCTATGCTCAAAACAAATCATAGGTTGAGAAATATCACTAAAGTGGGTGTATCCACTTAAGTTGATTAATCTATACATAATCAGAAAAGTACATTTGCTGTGCATGGGTTTAAATCAGTAATGTTGTCAACCATAAATGTTGATATACAGCACAACTCACTTATTTGCTATGAAATTTGTCATATGCAAAAGTGAAGTTCCTCACAGTGATTCTGTACTTACATTCCACATATACACTGAGATATGTCACTAAAGCAATATTTCAGATAGCTGAAAAAGCTGTAAAATGGGTAAAAATGCTCCACGTTTAATTTCAAAATGAAAAATATGTGCCCATTTTATTTAAAATTATGATTTTATACCTATTAAGGTATCAGGAAATCATAATGACTCATGTCATATCTGTGTGACACCCTAAATATTAGGTGTTGAATATATAGGGGTAACGCTATTGCTGTAACGATAAATCGCTCAAAATGCTGTACGTAAAACACATTTTGAAAATTTCGGATTGATTTTTTTTGCTGAAATGAATGTTTATATATCAAATAACAATCCCTGATTTATGCAGCATGTGTAACGCCATGTAACAACCCTAAAATTAAATGTGTGTAACAGGGGTGTAACGTACCTCCTGAAAACCACCTTACATTTATGTAGGTATTAAATGCAGTTTTGCTTAAAAATCTTTGCAAAAACATCATACTGCTTATTTTTTACCTGTATTAGGGTTACTGATATCATGTAACACCCTAATCATATTATTGGGTGAAAGGGCCACTGTAACCAGATATGCCCTAAATGCCACCTATTTATTGGATACACTTTGTGTTTGGCAGATATATATCATGCTGTAATCAGCACGGACATGATAATATTACGGGCAACAACCCTAGAACTGTATAAGCTGCTTCCTACAAGGACTGCAAGCTATAAGCTATAAGCTATAAGGTATATAAGCAACTGACTTGCCTATATGTTCACACTTCCTCAAGGAGGAAAGAAGATGGATAGGATCATATACATATCCATTTTATATTCCGATCTGGTGATTTCTGATGGATTGCTTTTGATAAAATCACTGCATCCACAAATAACGTTGAAATCTGTACAACGTTAAATCCACCATCACTAATAAAGTGTAAACTCGGATGGGAAACTATATCCCAATGACTATAAATTGACTTTTGTTCAGCATTTACATTCTCGAGTAAGTTTAAAATGCTGAACTATATACATAACATATAACCTGATACCATGCTTAATTGCATATCCTGGATCAGAAGATGATAGTTATATAATGTATATATTCCACCTGGTACACTTTGGCACTAAAGCCGTACATAAGAGTGGGAAGGACAAGTGCATCGCTGTAAGACTGGTTGATATAGTCCCAGTGCTGAAGGCAGAATTTGGCACCCGAATAACAGCTGATAACTGTTGGTGACCACCATGCAAGACCTTCCAAGCGAAACTACTTTGTCCTGAGATGCAAGTGAATTGTTCATAATATGTTGACATCACGTAAAAGCATTCTGATAAAAACCCTACAGTAATCACTCACCTTTAAGAAAACAGGAAATTCACGCCAGCGTATTTTTACATAGAGTTATTAAATATGGGGGCGATGTATTAAATATGACGGAGTTTGGGAAAACGCTGGCTGGTTCCTTAGCATAGGAGTTCCTTATCACCGAGTGATTACTGTATATATTCACATGAGTTGTCATCACTACAATGACATGGTTTTTAAATCGTCGAAATGAGTATAACTCCGATGAATTCATTAGTACAGAATAAGCTGTTGAGATTATTCCTCCGGCTGGATTGCAATCATTCACAATCCCTGTACATTCCGGTGACAAAATATTGCACTGGACTGATCACCATATTGGTATAATCTGTGATATATAAGTCATCAGAGAAAGCATTGCAATCAGCACAATGCTGTCTAGACTCACAAAGATGAGTAACATATATTCTCAGATGTAATAAACAGAGGCACAATGTGACCTACGCTAAAATCGCGTATGCTCGGGCACTGTATTGTGACCTGCGCTAAGATCGTGTATGCATGGACACAACATGACTCGTGCCAATGACGTGGACATATTTTATGCCACGACATCACATCTGAAATCAATAAATCACTCAGAGAGAAGGTGTTGACATCATTATAGCACCATTATACATATAGTCATGAGGATTTCAAAGAAGACACAGTCTCTCCGATACTAACAAACATGGTACATATATTACCATGCTCTCTGATTATATATTGATATCCCACAGCATACGATGATGGTAATAGTAAACCACTTCGCCGCTGGAGGGTAGTGTTGTATTTTATACAGCACATGCTTGGGCACTATATGACCCACGCTGATGACGTGGATTCGGGCTGCATCCCAATAACTGCGATGCACCTTTGGTGCAATGGGCTGCAACCCGAGAACTGCTATCCAGCTTCATAGTAAGCTATCACGTCATCACATAGAGGTTGGACCTCTGTTGTATTTAAACGGCGCTTGACAACCGCCTAGCAATACACTTCCTTGAGGGGGGAAGATGATAAGCTAAAAATACAACTAAAAACCAAATAAATGATAAATAATAAAGACAAATAATAAAACAAAGTAAGTTGCATCATTGTTTTTGTTTTGGTAAGCCTGACTATATATAGTCAAACCATGCAGAACTCCATGAAGTTGACACATATTTGTATCAAACATTTCTAAGCTCATCAGCCATGACATACATATGAGCTTGATTTTGAAGACCTAGACATTGTATACATATGGTCTAGCGTGTATCCAGACTAGAATTGTATATTGACACGGTGCAAGCACTATAGCCTCTGCTACCGATGATCATTGAAAAAGGGCAACCATTCTTGATATTTCATCTGATTAGATCATTAAAGGTGTCAAGATTACTCAATGCAATATGCAGGCTACGGCCTGAGTACAACACCTAGAAAGGTCAAAGCCAATGAGCTGACCAATGCAGCATAAATGCTAGCTGCCTTTGAAGGCTACATAATAAGCCTATTGCCCTTATGTCTTGAAATGTATCCGTGTATTGGCATCTCTTTGAGGTAATCATGCCTACTGAATGAGCCATACCAACCATCTTGTCTTCATTGATCATTACATATCTGATCATATCGCCATTGAGCAATGCCTATTCTGTGAGATTATATATCACGAGGCATTTCATTAGTGCACATTAAACAATTGAAGTGCAACAAAGATCATCAGCTCTACATCATACCAAAAGGTTGAGTTATTGTCAATTGATTTTTCAGACACCATTTCTCAGAGGTCTATTCATCATGAAAGACAAAGTCTGTGCAATCATGGCTATTCAGCCTCCGACATAGCTAACATAGCTATTTAGCTTATGACCCAACCGTTGTTAAGCAGCCTCTACGCCATATGGCTGAAAAATGGCAAGCAATCTCTTCGGTCATTCTTGGGCATAGAGCAATCAAGTACAGCCAATCCAGGATGTTTATCCCGAAATTCTCCAAGAGTTATTCATGCTTTTCATGTGTCATATGAAAACAGCTAATATACCGCCCTATGATGGGAGTCATCTCCTTCAGCGAGGGGAAGTGGTTATGCTGTAAAGTTGACCAATCTGATCATCATAAAAGTGACAGATTTGAGAAAATCGATTGAAACTTGTATTGAAAATGACTATTCCTTACAATAAGGTATTGCACCTAAGGGAATAAAGGTTTCATCGTCTGAAATAGGAAAAGAGTTTTACATTGACTCTAGTTCCTGAATCCAGAATCACATAGAAAATATGTTCTATCCTATGCATATAAAAAGTACATTAGATTCAGATTCTGAGTTTACAAGTGGACTTGAATGCACTCGGGTTTGTACTGAGTTGCAATTGTCCAAAGTTTTTTCTGACATCATTACTTATTTGTGGAATAGCATACAATGGTATAAACCATCCACATATAAATTGACACCATACTTTGGTTTCATATCATTTTGGCACATAAGACACAAATGCTTCATTGAGGAATAAAGACTCTTTGAAAGCTCATTCGGGAATGTTTAGAAATTTGTTGCCTCTACCATTAGGCCACGAAGTCTTGGGAAAAGCCATGGCGGAACTCGAACCCACAATCTGCAGCTGGTTTCCAAGCGCAGTTCATCCTCATTTTGGAAAGTGACAGAAATTTTATAGTCATAAAACAAGTCACAATTCTATCGGATTGAAATGACACATTCATCATTCATATTTCTTTATCATAACAAGTCTCTGAATAGTGTTTGCCCAAAAATAAAATGGGCACCATTGAGATAAGTGATCATGTGCTGAAGAATATACACATATCACTAGGCAATGCCATGTTCTATTCATAATGAAATGACATGTCAGCCATCCATCAACTACGAAAATACAACTCGTAGTAAGTTGTTGTCATTACGGACACTTCTTGATTGACTCTCCATTAGCTTCGATACCAAAGTTAACTTCGGTACCATCACTGATTCCGTTGTTCATTATGACAATCATTATCCAGAAACATTGTCTAAGTTGGGCACACCATTGTCTAAGTTGGGCACACTATAGTGACCCTGAACTGACAATGTATGTGGGCTGCAACCCAAAAACTGCATATTGAATCATAGTGAATTGACATTGGCATTTGACATTATCTGCCATTTGCCACATTCAAAATCGTCAGGCATATTGCCAATATGACGTAGAGAGAATCAATGTTCAAATTGACATTGTTACCTCTAAAGCATTCGATGAGTAATCTCAGTCTGATTCTCTATCAAACCAATTTTCACATAACATAATGATTGAATAACATCCTCCATCACCATCTGATTGGTTTGATACATCTCTTTTTACGAGGGGGAGGAAGAGTATAGATTCATTCATTTTTCATACAGCTGCCACAAATTGATTTACATCATTGTGATTTTGCTTGGAAGATTAAAAATCTTATCAAAAGTTCCAGCATCTGTGTATAGCAGCCATAAAGTTGATGACACGGTACATCATGCCGATTGAAACATCAAATGAAGTCTTATTTGACTTAATAACACATGAAGTTCATTATGAGGAAATCATAGATGCATATTTCTCTGGCTCTATCATATTATATGAAGGGCACTGACATAGGAGAACGATGGTTTTTCAAAGGTGGATAAGCTATATTGTAAGCTTACGACCATCACTTTGACGTCAACAGCCTGAGATGCTGATTGTCGAAATTCAAGAGATAAAGGACTCGTTGAATCAGCCTTGATAACATGTGATTTGATTGATGAATTGTTGATCCATAGTTTCTCCCCAGATATAGAGAAGCTGGCACACAAGTTGTTGCCAATGTCTTAAGTAAAGCATCTGAGCAAAGGATTGCCAGTTGTGCCATCAGGCATCGAGTTCCATAACAGCAAAGCCGAGTGAGTAAATCCGCCACTCTAGCTACTGCCCGTCATTCCTTCCAGGTTCATGACAAGAGACAATTCATCAAAGTCATACACCGATGCATAAGTCACATGCATGGTTGCACAGTTTGTATCCGAATGCAACCCCATCGAGGTTAAGCATCTAGACAGCAACTCTGGCTAACCAAAAGCCTTCTTGTCTTCGGATATCTTTTGCATTTTCATTTCCAGCTCCATTATGGACTAGGAAGCATCATGACTGTGCCTCGCCAGGACGCTAATCCTCAAAGCCGCACACTTGAGGCGAGCCTTATGAGACAGTGACCTTTGGCTTGTGGGGCGTCAACCCCTTATCAAATCCTGAACACTTGTTAACACCTGGATAAATTTATCATGATGCAACTTAAGTGGGATTATAAGTTCCATATAATCATATTGTCTACGTATGCTGAAGGCATAACTGCCGCATATGGTCACAATAGGTCGCAGCTTCTATAACATTGTGGCTTCTAAGTCAAAAGCTGATAGCCGATGACTGTTTGCCAATAATTGCCGACCAAATAATAATCAGGCCGTGGAAACATGTACCCAAGAGGTTTTCGTCCATCGGTCACATATATATATATATCAGGGCTGCATCCCAAGAACTGCAGGGCTGCATCCCAAAGACTGCGATGCGCCTTCGGTGCAATGGGCTGCAACCCGAGAACTGCAGGGTTATATCCCTAACATTTTTTACCCTGCATCAAATTGATATGACAGGAGCAGGAATTGATCCTTCCTTGCTAAGGTGTAGTGAGCCTTGTATAAATCATACCCTTACACAGATACGCATATGCGGGTACCAATATCTGTGAAAAACTGCTAATGCTACCTTTGCCAAGACCGTGGTTTGTCATCGGATTCTGTGGCCAGTAAATCCGCGCTACCGGATAACTGAGGTGGACGGAGTTGTGATCCTGAGTTATGCTTGACACACATAACTAAAACGAATTTCACATTAGTACGTTGTCGAATCCACTCTATGAAATGTTCGTCAAAGCGCGCGTACCGGACCGAAAAATAAAAGGAGCACTGGGGCAGATCGGGTGAAGGATTCAAAGTGGAATCATAGAGACCCTCCAATATCTCGTTAAGCAGGGCCCACTCCGTTTGCATTAAAAACAAGCCGAAATTTCGAGAATTCGGAAGGGGCTCTCCATAGTATTTCTGTGAACTTCGGGGGAGTAAGCTCTCTGAAGGGAGGAAGAGGTGGATGCAATATATAAATGCCTATTACCCGCAGCTTAAGGTGGCTTAAGCCACCTTAACTTAAAGGGCTCATGGGGGCTTCTTCGGCGGTGCTTTCAAAATTTGGAGACCTGTGTCGTCAAGATCTTGAGCTGCTCTTTCTGCAGTGTCTTGTCAAAAGTTTGATCTGAGTTCATCTTGACCCTCAAAATCTCGGTTGAAGTAGGGTGGGTATTTCCCAATTTTCCCTAAGATGGCTTAAGCCACCTTAAGCTAATTAGCTCACCGGGGGCTCGCCTCTAAGACGCTTTCAAAATTTGGAGACCTGTGTTGTCAAGATCTCGAGCTGCTCTTTCTGCAGTGTCTTGCCAAAAGTTTGATCCGAGGTCATCTTGACCCTCAAAATCTCGGTTGAAGTAGCATGGGTATGCACAAAACCGGGAAAATCGCTCAAATTATACTAAATGTTGCACCCTCTTGTATACTTCCCAAAATTGCTCACCGGGAACTTGGGCTCGCCTAATAATGCCCATAGTGTCTAAAAGAAGACAATGTCGCCGTCATTTTGAGCTAAAAAAATCTAGCTTCCGGTACCGATAGCTCCCGTAATGATTGAAAATGTTAAGGTGGCTTAAGCCACCCTAAATCGCTGTTAGGGTGGCTTAAGCCACCCGAAGGGTAATAGCCAAAAGGCGTCGACGGCTAGCGCAAATAATCCGTAACGTAGACTTCGGATGCTTTGAATCGTCACTCTGACGCACGATACGTGTGGATCAATCAGTAATCCAGCGTCAATCTGCATCACGAAACGCAATTCATTGAACCTTCAAAGGTGGGCTACATCCTGAGAACTGTAAGGTGAGGGACTAAAGTGGACTCAGTTCCCCCCAATAACCTAAAAACACCATGAGGGACGCCTCAAATCGGTGTAAGAAGACTGGTACCAGCAAGAAGCAACAACAACAAAGACATCATAGACATATACAAAGGTATGCCCGTTGTGAGGTCACAACTCTTTTAAGAGGGGAGATCTGTCAGGGTCATGACCGATGACATATGTGTCATACATGTCATACCTGTCAGACATGTCATACCATGTCATGTCATACATTATGACAGTCGGTCGCGTCATATATTATTATGACAGTTGGTCGCGTCATATATTATTATGACAGTCGACAGTATGGTCGACCATGACTGTACATGTCGAGTCGCGTCATATATTTATGACAGTCGTCAGTACGGTCGACGATGACTGTACATGTCGCCAGATGATAATGTCATATCATCAGGCATCCCTGTCATCGAGAGTTCGTATGTCGAACTCGAAGATGGCAAAGCAAAGATACATCTTGAAAACAAACAAGAACCATCTTGGCTTTCAGCATGCGCGGAACTCGCATGCGCAGCATGAACGAACTAGTCGTTATTACCATGCTGGTCGTTCAACCTACGTCTCGGGTTCACAACCCAATGGCGGTACCATCTAAGATGATGGGAGACGTTAGGTACAAAAGTGAGGAAGCGTTGTGCTTCAGCAGATCTTCTTACAGAGACTGCACTCACAAACCCGCTCATCCGTACACTTGCATTGCTGTTCAACTTTGCAGTGTTTATTTTGTATATTGATAATATATTCACGGCGCTTGTCTGCATAGCCGTCTCAACTCAAGACCATAGTTTTTTCTTTCTTCTAGAAGTTCTGCCACCTCGCTCGTAACAGGCATCGTCACTGCCGTTAATTAATGTCGTATGGGTTAATCTAGGCTCGCTTGACTGGGCCTGATCCTTGTGCTACCAGGACCGTGCTTGTAGAGCTCTTGCGGCATTTCCGAGCACGACCCCGCATCCTGAATTTTCAAATCACGATCGACAAGCCTGCTTTTCTAATTCCGAGAAATGAGAGCTCATAC
Source organism: Cymbomonas tetramitiformis (assembly GCA_001247695.2). Classification (NCBI taxonomy): domain Eukaryota; kingdom Viridiplantae; phylum Chlorophyta; class Pyramimonadophyceae; order Pyramimonadales; family Pyramimonadaceae; genus Cymbomonas; species Cymbomonas tetramitiformis. Next base: position 100,613 of record LGRX02006504.1, read on the forward strand.
GAATACGGTGTCACAGTTCAATATTGTGTCACGAATACTCCTTGATCGATACGGTTGAGCAAATGAAAACCCTAAAACCCCCCAATATGGGATCGATATGGCAATTGATGAATGTGCATCATTCTGAATGAATGCCAATGGAATACTCGTAAGAAAAGCACGCAAGATCGCTCCGTGGGTGTTTCAAAGTCAACGCCAAGGCATGCATCCATCCACGCCGCCAGCCCGCCAGCCGCCACACGAGCCACGGTGCGGGATGCGCACGATCCGAGATATCGATATTTCCGATATCATCAAATGTTATCGATATCCTTGTCCACAAAATGTTGTCGACAGATACCGATTACACTGCTTCGGTTGTCGACAGATATGAATAACACCGTTGTGGTTGTCGACAGATACCGATAACTACACGCAAGTTGTCGACATATATTGATATTCCGATATCGCAAAAAAAAGTTGTCGACAGATACCGATATCTCCGATATATCGATATATCGGATATCGGAGATATCGATACGGTACCTTGAGCCAGAGTAGTAGTAGTCGTATGTCATTATAATTTCCACACGCAGTGCAGCGGCCGCGGCCGAGTTTCCATTACAAATGTGTCATTTGTCGGCTCTGTAGCCGTAGCCGATTAGAAAACTGAGAGTTTTCTGGTCAGCGGAGGATGACTGTCAGTATGACAGTCATCTGGAGCTGATCGGAAAACTGAGGTTTTCTGATCAGCGGAGGCCTGAAGAGGCCCTCCCTGAACGGTTTTGACAGTTGCCGTTAACTGTGGAATTCTGTGGAGTTTTTTCAGCGCTGTAATTTTACTATTCTTCAGTTCGAATTTTTTATATATATTGTTGTTTTTGAATTATCGACATGGATTGGTTCACCGACGTCAACGCTTGCCAGCAGAAGGTTGATGATTTGAAAGCGCACGCGTCGTATGTGGAGGCCGCTAGAGCCTTAGAAAATGGAGATCCTCTTGCGCCAGCACAGGAGAAGTTGATGCGACAGATGGCCACTTTTACGAGTAGGTTGTCTATTCTGCGTGAGGAGTCGTTGCAGGCGGTTGGGGGGGCGCGTAAGCGCCCTTGGTTGGACGCTGTCGACTACGATGAGCTTCCTGGAAACGATCGCCAAGAATTGACTCGCGCGGGATTGGAGAAGGACTCCTTCAAGGGCGTCCGTAAGCAATTCGACGAGGTCAAGCACCACTATGGCGCTCACGTGGCTACTGGGGCAGCGTTGGATGAGGCTCGCAAAGCCTTGGAGGGTACGCAACTCCCTTCCAATGTTGTGGAGGCTCTTGCCTTTTGTGTCGAGACGGCTGAGAAGGGCGTCGCACGCGCTAGAGAGCGTGGGAAGGTGTTGGCTATGGTGGTTGACGAGGGTACTGAAGTGGGTTGGAAGATGGCGGAGAAGTTAGAGAGACGTTCTTACGCTGAGAATGATGAGGAAGACAAGGCGTGTAGGCGCGCGCGGAAAGAAGTCAAGGCAGAGAATGAGGCAAAGGCAAAGGCCAATGCAGCCAAGCAGAAGGCCAGGGATCAGCGCCCTAGGCCTGCGGTTCAGCAGCAGCTGCCTTCTTTCTCGCCTCCCCCAGCTGCTGGGGCTGGAGGTGGTCGTGGCTTTAGCCAGAACTTAACTTGCTTTCGATGCGGACAATGGGGCCACCACCAGAACCAGTGCTCCTTGCCTGCTGCGGGCAGGGGTCGTGGACGTGGCCAGGGATGAGCCCTCTGTTTATGCTGCCTTGCAGTAGTCTCCTTGCTGTAGCAAAAGACTTTCTCGTGCGGAATGCCGAGCTGTGTGCCTTGGCGGAACGCCAGGCTTGAACGAATGTTAGAGCGGAATGCCTAACTGTAACAATTTCTAATTTATAATGCATAATGCTTGTGCTTCGCTTGCGGGTTGCTGTTGCCAGGTCTGGATGTTGAGTTTTCCGAAGAGGAGCTTGAGAATGCTGTTGCAATCGTTGAGCAGGGGGTTGCTGTGCCGCGAGTTGCGGGCAGGCTTAGGGATCACGCTTCCTTTTGGCGGACTTTTGTGCGTTCTACTTATGTGATGTCTTGGATTGAGCACGGGTTTAGATTGAGGTTTAGTAGCGGGCGTCCCCCGCCCTCGATTCACTTGCCCAATCACTCGTCGGCTAATTTGTATCCGGAATTTGTCACGGGGGCTTTGCGAGAGTGTGAGTTGATGGGAGCGGTGCGGAGAGCGGCCCGAAAGCCCAAGGTTGTCTTGCCGATTATGGTGGACAACAATGGGGTTAAGCTTCGTCTGATTTTCAATGGTAAGTACCTGAATTCCTTTCTTGACTTTCCTCGGTTTAGGTACGAGCCCTTGCAGCCGTTTGTTGATGTGCTTCGGCCGGATGATGGCTTGTTCTACTGGGACTATAAGTCCGGTTATTATCACGTTGACCTGCACGAGGGATCTCGGCAGTATGTGGCTGTTGAGTGGCTAGGTGTCTTCTATGAGTTTTGTGTTCTGCCGTTTGGATTGGCTCCGGCTTGTTGGGTCTTTACTAAGATCAACAGGGAGCTAGTGGGCCGTTGGCGGGCTCGGGGGGTGCGGGTGCACCCCTACGTGGATGACTTTATTTGTGCGGTGCGGGCCCCCTCCCTGACGGATCCTGCTGCTTTGGGTGAGCTCCGCTCGGTTATCCGAGATGTGGAGCTGGCAGGCTGGTTGGTCTCTGAGACCAAGTCCCAGCTGTTTTTGACCCGTGAGTTGGTGCATATAGGGGTTGGGATTGACCTCCAAGGGAGGCGGCTGTTTGTTCCGGACAAGGCGGTTGCAAAGATCAGGGCTTGCGCAGAGCAGATCCTGTCTTGCTTCCGTCGGGTGCCGCTGAGGCTTGTGGCTAAGTTTGCAGGCCTGGTGAATGCTCAGTGGTTTGTGCTTGGTGCACTCTGCAAGCTGTTCACTAGGTCTGCGGCTGTCCTGATTGCTGACACCTTGTGTTGGGGTACGTGGGCATCCCATGTCCCGGGCTCGGATGCTTTTAGGCGGGAGCTTGAGTTCTGGTTGGGTGATGAGTTTAGGCAGTTTCAGCGGGGCATTTGGGAGCCTAGGGGTTCAGGTTTGCAGTTAGAGGTTGAGCATTGTGATGCATCTGAGGTGGCATGGGGCTCTTGGCTGGAGAGTGCCCTGGGTCCGAGGGGGGGTCCTGAGTTGGAGGGGCATAGTTACCTGTCCTTGGAGGACAGGCTGCGGTCCTCTACACATAGGGAGTTGCGGGGTATCCTTGACTCCCTCCGGGGTTTCAGTGTCTCGGGCCGTCTTCGGGGCAAGCGGGTGCTGGTTATTTGTGATAACCAAGCGGTCCACTTTGTCCTTGAAGGTGGTAGCAGGCATGAGGAGCTGCATGCACTGGCGGTTGAGATTTTTTGGTTTTGTATGACAGAGAGTGTGGTGTTGTCGTCTTTGTGGGTTCCCAGGGAGTTTGAGGTTCGGTCGGACGGTCTGTCCAAGATCCAGGATCATGATGACTGGATGCTGAATCCGGCCATCTTTCAGTTCCTGGATCCTTGGATTGCTGGGGGGTACTGGCACACTTGTGATCGGTTTGCAACAGACAAGAACTGTCTGTTGCCCCGTTTCAACAGTGCGTGGTACTGCCCCGGCACCTCTGGGGTGGATACTTTCAGTCAGTCGGACTGGAGGGAGCACGTGAATTGGTGCAACCCTCCTTTTCGGTTGATTGGCAGGCTTCTCCTGTTTCTACAGGCGGAGAGGGCAGCTGCTACGGTGGTGGCCCCTATGTGGGTCTTCCAGCCGTGGTGGGTGCTGCTGTGCCCGGATGGGGTGCATTTGGCTGATTGTGTGGTCCAGTGGACTGAGCTCCAGCCGTCTGCGGACACCTTTCTCCCTGGTCTTGGCAGGGCCAATGAGCGGGGGGTGGGGTTGCCTCGGTTTCGGGTCCTGGTGGTGCGGGTTTCCTTTGATGAGAGGGAGCCCGCGGGCCTCGGTTCCCGTTGCACTCTTGGTGGCTGTGAGAGGTGTTCTTGGGGCCGTGGGCTCTTGCGGGGTCTGCCCTTTCTGCAGGCACCATAGGCACTGGGGAGTTTTGGGATGGCTTGCGGTTCTCGGAGACGGACCCTCTGGAGCGGCAGCTTCTGCGGGACATCCAGGGTGCGGTGCTGGAGACTAGGAAGCAGGGCACCATTGATGGGTATGCCCGGGCTTTTGTGCGGTACCAGAGGTGGTGTGCTGAGAGGGACCCCCCTCGGACTGCGGTGGTGGCTGACCCGGTCACGGTGGCCTTGTATCTGCAGTATGTGGCCAATGCGGCCAAGACCTTTTCTGTGGTTAAGACTGCTTCTGGCATGATTTTTCGGGCCCATGAGTATGCTCTGGTTCCGGCAGACAGGAACCCCACTGGTCATAGGCTTGTGGCTGCGGTCCGTGAGGCGGCTCACCGCCGGTTGGGTGACAGGAGGTTGGCTAGGAAGGAGCCGCTTGAGTATGAGTTTGTGGTTCGGGGTGCGGTGTGCTGGGTTCGGTCTGGGGGAGTGACTAGGCGTATGTTTGCTACGGTCACGGTGTCTATGTGGGTGGCATTCATGCGGTATGACTGTGCGGGGTCCTTGCGGGTGGTGGACGTGCGGTTCTTTGAGACCCACATGTGCCTGTTCCTCGAGCAGAGGAAGACGGATAAGTATCGGTTCGGCCAGGTGGTTGAGGTGGTCAGGGCGGCTCCGGGGCAGGAGTTGTGCCCGGTTGAGCTGCTCCAGCAGTGGGTTGACATTCAGATTAGCAGAGGGGTCCTGCCGCATGAGCCTCTGTTTCAGCAGATTGATGGTAGGCGGTTTGCCCGTCGGCCGGAGGAGGATTGCTTGTCGGGTGGTCCTTTGGACTATCAGCAGTTGCGTCGGTACCTGTTCCGTATGTTGGCGGAGGCATCGGGGTTGGATGCTGATGAGCTGAGGCAGCTGTATGGGACCCAGTCTCTGCGGTCTGGCGGGGCTACGGCTGTGGCGGAGGCTGACCAGGTTTCAGACCACGAGTTCAATCAGTTCGGTGGTTGGAGCTCGTCAGCGGCCTGTGCTACTTACAAGGCCTCGAGCTTGGACCGCCGCCTGGCAGTGTCCAGGAGCATGCCCCATGCTCAGATCAGTATGCAGGCCCTGCCCCTTGCCATCTTGGACTCCATTGTGCACTGTGTTGTGGTGATCTTTGTGGTGTTGCACCGGCCGGGTTTGACAGATACCCGCCTTAGGGCTCTCTGAGCCGTAGCTGATTAGAAAACTGAGAGTTTTCTGGTCAGCGGAGGATGACTGTCAGTATGACAGTCATCTGGAGCTGATCGGAAAACTGAGGTTTTCTGATCAGCGGAGGCCTGAAGAGGCCCTCCCTGAACGGTTTTGACAGTTGCCGTTAACTGTGGAATTCTGTGGAGTCCCGCCCGCCCGCCCTGTTGCAGGTGATGCCGCATCGGCTACTGGTGGTGAGCTGACGGAGCAGGAGAAGGAGGATGTGGCGTGCTTGGAGCAGCTGGGTGTCCAGTGGGGCATGGAGGCAGAGCCCGCAGAGGGGCAGTTGGCTCAGTAGACGGCAGATGGACTTGCTCCTGCCTTAGGCCGCCTGTAATTGCATGCAGTAGGCAATAGTATCCTCCATGGGGGCCCCGGTCTGGGTGACCTTCATGCCTGCTGCATGTTAGGCCTAGGGTAGAAGGCTCTCTTGGGACCTGGTCTGTTATTGCCAGGTAGCATCGGACACGGCTTGTGCGGTGCCTTAGCTTTTGGGGGTTTCAGCCCTGAGAGAGCAGATATTTTCTGATGATTATGTCCGTATGTCGTCGGGTCTTATGACTCTTAGTCTCGGGATAGCACCCTTTGGGGTGGGACCGAGTGGGGTTTGGACTTCTGGACTTGTCGTATTTATTTTTATAATCCACACACAGTGCACCGGCCGGGTTTGACAGATACCCGCCTTAGGGCTCTCTGAGCCGTAGCTGATTAGAAAACTTCGGGATCCGAGCGTTCGAAGTTCCAGTTGGAGTTGAAGTTCGAACCAACTTGAACTTCGGACTTCACTTGTGTGTTCGAACTTCAACTTCACTTGTGAGTTCACAGTCAGACGAGAGTGACGAGCACAACTCGAACTGTGATGTGATGATGATGAGAGAGAGAGTAGAGAGTTGTGACATCCACATGTCGATGTGAGCGACGCGACGCGACGTGACGCGACGGCGACGTGCGTGATCGGTGATGTTCAAGTTAGCGCGCGGGGTTCCGGTTTGCGCAAAGCCGCATGCTGAATCGCAATGCGAAAGCAAAGCCAAACGGAAAGGCCTCAAACCAGCCAAGCATAATTTACTGGGCTGTGTGGTCAGACACAGTTCAACAGTGAAGAACTGGAAAGAGCAGACGTACTTCAAATTGCCGCGTGCTCCTCTAAAACGGTTTCCTCTAACGGAGATAATAAGGCCTCATCTATCTGAAATAGCATACTGCATATCATACCATCAAGACACCTCCAGCACACTCGCCTTGCTCAAAATCTACCGATAACATGGAGACCTCTTGTCCTTTGATTAAGAATATCCTGATCCTTGACGGGGAGGGGAAACGTATTGCTGTCAAGTACTACGGAAATGAGTGGTGAGGTTCATTTGAGAAGCTCTGCTTAGTATATTGCTTGGCGTGAGTGACTGAGAGCTCCTGCTCCTGCCGCAGGGCCACGCCTGGAGCGCAAGCCACCTTTGAGAAGTCTGTCTTCTCAAAAACGCAACGCACAAACGCCAGAGGGGAAGGTGTGATGTTTAGTGAATATTTTCTCACATTTCGCTCCAAGTTACACTCAACAACTGTGTAACTGAAGCAAATCAGCGCTAGAGCTCACTTTCCCTGTGACTTTCTCGATTTCGCAGCCGAGATCATCATGTTTGATAACGTCATCACTGTGTTCAAGTTTGTTTCCGATCTTCACTTTTACGTGACCGGAAATCAAGATGAAAACGAGTTGATTTTGGTCACCGTCTTGCAAGCGCTGTTCGATGCCATCTCCCTGCTTTTGAGGTCGGGACCTCGCCATCTCTCTTCGCGCGTATTTAGTATACCTCTTCTGTGACCTCAAATTTCATAGGCATTTCGACGTCTGATATCAAGCCTTCTGGGATTTGTGAGATCCTTGAGCTTGTTTCGTGTTCAAACCCTTATTCCCTGTTTTTACTCTCACGGGTATCCGATTTTATTGTCTTTGTGGATTTTCTCCTTGGTTGCTGTACGACCTCTCAGACCTATCAGCTTTTGATAATTTTGCTACTCCTGTAAACCTTTTAAGTCTTAGCCTTGCGAGTGCGCGTCTTATCTGCGTTCGCAGGTCCTGTTCCTTATCATCGTTGGGTTTTACGCATGCCGGCCCTTGCGTCCCACTGTTTTTCATTCTTCTTGAACTTTTACGCGGTTCATATTTGTTTGTTCAGGAATGCTGTGGAAAAGAAGACCGTGCTCGAGAACCTAGATCTTGTTCTGCTGACCCTCGATGAGATCGTAGACGGAGGGTACGCGGGCTGCCTCTTTTGTTGCTGTTTTCAGCGTTTGGGATGAGCCTTTCGTTGCTTCACACTTGCTTAGAGCGAGAGGTTGATCTAAATAGTTCTTGGAAGGAGTGTTATTATTTTTTCAGAGTTATTTTGGAAACGGAAGCGAGCGTGATCGCCAGCCGAGTGACAATGCGCGGAGCGGACTCTGATTTGCCCCTCTCGGAACAGGTTTGACCCGCCTTGCATACGAACTACGGTCTAATTTGATTCAAACTTTGGAAACGAAGTTGAACTGAAGGTTTTTTCAAACCGAACCAAGTTTACCGGTTTGCTGATAACGGTTCGTTATGTGTGCGGTTCGTCCTGGGCTGCAGACTTTCACCCAGGCCCTCGCCAGCGCCAAGGAGCAGATCGCGCGTTCTCTGTTGAACTGAGCCGACACCTTTTACATAGTTGCATTAATTATAGTCGTTCAGAACTTTTTCAGAGCGTGGATCCTTCTCAAGTTCTTTTTTCCGCGAGAAAAGACTATCGCTGTCGCACCCAGATATGGCTTGCGAGACAGATTGGTGCGTGCACGAAGTGCAGCAGGTTATTGGCGACTTATGTCGGCGCTTTTGAGTAGTGGTTCACAGCAACCTGTATCAATTGCTCAAGGGGCCTGTTTTGCTAACAAACACTTGATGGCTTTAAACAGTTGAAGCTGTGCACTATTGCCCCTTGATATCCCCCAAGTAAATTGCAACAAAGTGTGCTTTGTCGCTTGGTCACTCGTCACTCGTTGCCTCGATGGTGCTTAATAGAGACAGCACTGTCTTATGCATCCGATGCTCTTCGTCTCGAAACGGTCCCCTCCGCCACGAAACGTACCGATCAAGGAGCTTTTGCGCTTTTCTGTACTGACGTTGCAGGTATCCTGTTTTTCCCAGCGTTTGGGTGCTGCATTTGGGTCCATGTCGTACAGGGCAAGAACGGAATTGCATCTCGCCAAAGCTACGGCAGCTGAAAACCGCTGTTTTTTCCAGCGGAACAGCAAACTGTTCTGTTTCCTTCCCGCAGCTTCTTAGAGACACATGCTCCCTCGGACCCCGATCTTAAACGTTTCTACGCAGCTTGCTTTCGGGGTAAATAGGACACGCGACTGACTCGGCTACGGAGAAAGTGCTGCGAGAAAACCGTTTCAACACCTTCTTGGAAAGAGGTGGAACGCTGTAAGTCGCGCCACCGCTTGTTTTATGCACAGACCGGGTTTGCCTCCGGGCCTCGACGACCTTTACAGTAGCATACGCTGCGTGGACCTGCGCTTCGCCGTGAATCGTGTACGGCTGTGCCCACGGGTGGCAGCCCCTTTTTTGGTGCGCCACATGTGGGACACTCCTTGTGCACCAGCAACTTGCGAAGTATGATAGTGCACTGTTGAGGGAGGTTCTGAAGGCCGCCAGGAGTTGGCAGACTTTGTGTATGTTGCGCACTGCCCAGAAGACGACCGTGGCCTCAGAGGCTATTTGGGGTCAACAGAGATGTCTGTGCACATGCTGGGATCCTTGGAAGGAACTGCATTCCCCAAGGGTTATCCATGTAAGGTAGACGCTTGAACTAGCTGACATAGGTAACAGAAAAGTGAAGTGCTGCCCCCACCTTCCTTTGAGGAAACATGGAAAGGTACTCTGCTTTTGTCATTAACTTGGGCCAGACACAAATGAAGTTCAAAAGTGGGCCTGTTTGTTTTGGACTGGATCGCTTGTGCAGCTGTGGTCACTGCATCCCTTGGAATTGTGTTCCCTTGGTACAGAACGCATGACTGGACAATAGAAAGACTTGGATAGTGGATGAACTGTAGTGCTTGTTGCAGTCGGCCCCCTAAGGTCCTAAGGCTAATATCAGAACTTTCCTATGAGTACAGCTTAGTGTTGAAGCAGGTCTGCAGGGGATGAACTGGTTACTAGGCAACAATTATATATATTTTTGTTGGATTTTGCTATGTGTTTCAAAACCTGCTGATTCATGCTAGGTACATACATTGCAAACTCTCAAAAATGACATTGAGGGTAGGAGGCGAAGTTAGTAAAATTTCAAGAAAGCCACGTAGTCAAATTCAAACTTCCATCCACGATGTTTTTTCCTCTAGTATACATGTAAGTAACACTCTTGCAGGCAATATCTGATGCCACTGTCAATACTGCCAAATTCCCCTGCCACAACGGTAAGAGGAGAGCATTTTATATGAGATATAGGCACAAAATGCAGAACGTTCAAAGCTTCGAACTAAACGAATTATGAACGGTCAAGGCAGGGTCATTCCTGCCACCTACATATTGCTCTCTCATAAATTTCTAACACAAAAATTCTTCGTCACACGAAAGCGAGATTTGGCGTCTATACCTACCAAGCAGGATCCAACGGAATTCCTATTACAATGAATAATGCCTTTAGAGCTCAACTATCAGTAGCAAGTAGCAATGCACTTACGGCGCGCTTAATGATTTATCATCTGCCTAGACTTTCCAGATGTATGAGAAACGAACATACCGTGCTTACACTACTCGTGTAAAAAAGAAATAATTGAAATTGCCAAAATAATGGTGTACATATATTTTTTATTTTTTATTAAAAGGAATACATTTGCCTACGCGCATTCCACCATTAAAATCATTTGCCTACGCACATTCCACATTAAAAGCATTTGCCTACGCGCATTACACATTAAAATCGTTTGCCTACGCGCATTCCACCATTAAAATAATTTGCCTACGCGCATTCCACCATACATGGCATTTGCCTACGCACTGCAAAGTTAACCCCTAGGGTGAACGAACATTGCTCCAGGGGGGCAAGATGGACATGCGATTAGGCCCCCAGCACTCTTAACTCAGGAGGCCTCTAGCAGCTTTGTTTAAAGCCTGGGGGGGCTCCCCGGCAGCTTCGTTTAACGCCTAGGGGGCTCCGCCCCCCCATCCCCCCTAGCAACATCTTTTTCGCTCTGGGGGTTATCACCTTGGGTCGCCAAAATGTTACATATCCGTTGTAAATTCTGTAATGTTTTCATACTGTGTGCACACAAATCAAGACATCGAAGCCAAGTACCTTCACGCTACCTATTATAGACAACGAGTGGTGGGCGCGCATAATATAAAACCCAGATCTTGCGTCTCGGGCACGGCTCGAGGCCATCCGAGCCCTGCACGCACGTCGGACTCCCCGCCGTGCGCGGCAGGGGTCGTGTGGGGTGCGTCATCACATGTGAAACTCCGTCAGCGGGTGCTCCATTGGTCTCAGAACATTGCTGACGCACGAGAACTACCCAGATCTTGCGTCTCGGGCACGGCTCGAGGCCATCCGAGTCCTGCACGCACGCCGGACTCCCCGCCGTGCGCGCCAGGGGTCGTGTGGGCGGGAGCGTCACATGTGAAACTCCATCAGCGGGTGCTCCGTTGGTCTCAGTCTCTCAGAACATTGCTAACGCACGAGAACTTACCCAGATCTTGCGTCTCGGGCACGGCTCGAGGCCATCCGAGCCCTGCACGCACGTCGGACTCCCCGCCGTGCGCGCCAGGGGTCGTGTGGGCGGGAGCGTCACATGTGAAAATCCATCAGCGGGTGCTCCGTTGGTCTCAGTCTCTCAGAACATTGCTAACGCACGAGAACTTACCCAGATCTTGCGTCTCGGGCACGGCTCGAGGCCATCCGAGCCCTGCACGCACGTCGGACTCCCTGCCGTGCGCGGCAGGGGTGTGGGGGTGCG
>LGRX02006505.1:0-14354 GCA_001247695.2 Cymbomonas tetramitiformis
AGAACACGTGGAAAGGATGTGCAACAAACACAAAAAAATGAAGAAGTAAAAGAACCAACAAGCTGACTGCTTGATAAGGTGCAAGGGGCAGAAGCAAGTGCCAGATTTGAGTTCCCCGTGCGCATGAGGCACTCAATTAAAGTTCAAGCGCCCTTGATAGCCTCACCTGCACCCCTTCAGTCCAGCCTTTGATGACACGATTGAGAGGGAAGGAGATGGGCTGTCCACGGGGAATGCTGCTGTCGAAGAGTTCTCCATCCAGGGTCCAGCCGGAGTAGTTCACTGTCACGGTCTGGCTGGCACTGGGGCGCGTCTCGCCAACTCCTGGATATCCAATAGATCCCCGGACAAAGCAGACGATTGTCAAAGGTGTGACATGTCTGCAGCGCTCGGGTTAGCTGCTTGCATGACCGTGCCCGGGCCTGAGCGCAGCGTCTGACGGGGTTCACGCTATACGCAAGGAGGGGAGCGAGGAAGCACCTTCGATCAGAACTCTGGAGGCAAGCCCAGAGGCCGTCACTTCCGCGTTCTCAGGCACGCCAGCAACGTCCTGCCAACATAATACCGCCTACTGTCAGCCGTGTCCGAGGAGCCTGGGGAGTGGACCAAGGGGAGAGGCCTCTGGGGAATGGACCTCCCGGGGAGTGGACCAGGGGGAGGGGCCTCTGGGAATGGACCTCCCGGGGAGTGGACCTGGGGTAGGGGCCTCTAGGGAGTGGGCCTGAGCTTGGGGCCTGGGCGAGGGCCGCGGAGCCCGCTTGTGGAGGCACTTCGCAGCTTGGGGAAGACCGGCGCGAGGGCAACTACGAATGGAGCGCTAAGGATGTGCGCATAGTTGGTGGAAGCCCAACCGCAAGCGCTGGCATTAAGTTGGGAGCCCTGGCGCGCCTATCTCGCTGGCTGGGGCGGAAGGTGGCTACCTCAGGCACCGGGGGCGGCTTCGGCGTGGCTTGTATGCTGAAAAGCTCCACGTCGAACACCAGCATGCCTGGAAGAGAAATTCGCGAGCTCTTGTCAGAGGTTTCCAACGCCGCCAGGTACTCGCGTGGGGCCACAGTGAAACCGAAACTCCAAGCGGCATACTGTTTTCACCGACCACGAACAAGTTCCGGGTCCGCACCTTTCGGACGGCCAGGCATCCCTTTGTAGGCGAGCTCCTCAGGGATCCAAAATCTCCGCTTTTCACCAGGAACCATGAGCTGAAGGCCCTCGGTCCACCCTTTGATGACAGCGTTGAGCGGGAACGTCGCCTTTTTACCGCGACTCACGCTACTGTCGAACATCTGTACCAAGTGAAGCACACGGAAAACAGCATAGCCTGAGCAATATTTCCCAAGGGTAAATATGGACGCCTCTACCTAGTTGAGATGAGAAAATTATCCGGCATCGGTGAAGGTCTTGCCGGCGAAAAGAAACGCTTCCAAGTTTGTCAGCAACGGGCGATGCCTCCAGGCGGGAAGAGAGCTCACCTTGCCATCGGTGGTCCAGCCGGTGTAGTCCACAGTGACCTGCATGAGCATTGGAACATAAGTAACCTTAATCGTGTGCCAAAGAGAAAACTTCGCAATAGGACCCGACCAGAAGCTCCTCGCGACCGCCAAATCTAATATGTGTCCGAGAACGTCATAAACTTGTCAAAGTCGGATACCCAAGCGACCAGTGAGCGTATCAGTGAAAATGCTTTCACGGTTTTAGTACGAACGAGTCGACCGCTATAATGTCGTACACGAATCACAGAACCGCCCCGTCGCATGAAAGCTCGAAAGATGTCGAAGTACCCTGGATAAAGCTACACCTATTCTGAATTCGTTACCTTGTCGGCAGCAACTGGACTCATTCCGTCGGATGTGCCGGCCTGTAATACTACGCTAGCGAGGCCCGAGGCGGTGAACTCCGCGTCTGTGGGTGGGGCAGCAACATCATCGGGCGCAGGAATATCGTTTCGGGCACCAAAGGAGAATGCCCTTGCTTGCGAAGGATGCGTTGTTCCGATTGTCACTACACTGGCGAAAAGACTTTCACGGCGACTAGCAAAGAATGATTTATCGCTGCATCCCGTGATCTGAAGCACCTTGCTCGGGGGTTCAACTTTCCTGCAACCCTGCAGTCTCTGCCCCCGGAGACAAGCTGTTCGTACAACAAGTTTCTGGGTAAGGTTAACAGCTGAAAGGCTTCGCGACATATTTGTAGAGGATTGCAATGCAACAAAATTGTAACAAACGTGTGGCATGGAAGGATTCCGACGAAGAATGAATTATTAGACCTCCAGAGCTTGAACTTCGCAGATTCCCACAAGCCTCCGCTCCGCTCCGCTGGATATTTATGCCTTCACCGCAGCACACCAAACGACAGATTATATCATTGTACAGATGATCGTATGGACGAAACAATGCCTGATCTGTCTTGGATAGGGCACATCGGTGACATCACACTTGACACTAGACACTTCCTCACCAGCGCTGATGTGCCTCACTATTCTCTATTGTACAGTACTGTATTCTTAATTCTATTGATATGTGCCCGCGTTCTGCCTTAAAGTTATGTGACACACCTGCCCTGCAGGTCCCCCCTAGCTACCCTAGCTACCCTAGCTAACCAATAATCACATCTGTAAAGCAAGAGCATGTCACGGAAATAGGGTATAGGAAGGCACTAATAATCTAAAGTTATTAGTGCCACAACAAAGACGGTCAAGGCGGAACCGTCAGCGAATCAACAAGAGATGAAACTTATTGTTGCCAAAAACATATCATGGATCTCAACAGAAGGGCGGAGGGCGGGAATAATACCCTGAATCCGAAATATGATCAAACACCGGAGCCGAACTCTCCGGAGTTCGCAACCTTATACTGCCTGACCGGGACCCTCGGTCCGGTATGTCACATAACCTGAGTTATGTGACACGGCACCTATCGCTCCGCTCTCTGCACTGTGACACATAACATCCCGTTATGTGACACACCTACCCTGCAGGTCCCCCCTAGCTACCCTAGCTACCCTAGCTAACCAATAATCACATCTGTAAAGCAAGAGCATGTCACGGAGACAAAACAAAGATCAGTCTGCAGGTAATATACACCAATAATAGCCCGCAGGCACACATAATGGCCAGGACACATCAGTGTCACTCCTACAGCACTGTTGCAATTAGTGCTCCACATGCAAACGATCTAGTAGTCAGCTGCCACGGTGACTGCCACCCGCTCCTCGGTGGACGGCTCAATGTACCTCGTGGCTGCCGACGCAGTCATCCAGTGCCCGTGCCGCATGAAGTCCTCGAAGGACACCTTGCGGGCCACCACAGTGGCACCGCCTGACCGCATGCTCTGGGTCCCAAAGACCTTGCGGACCTCCTCCTCCGTCTTACCAGTACCCTGAGCCACCATGCGGACTATTTCCCGCCTGCACACATGATAGTCCATGTGCCTGCCGTTCAACGGCACCTGAGGATCCTTCACCGCTTTCCTACCGTCCCAACCCTGGAAGAGATTCACAGCTCCTGACAACTGCCCTGCCTCGATGAGTGTCTCTGCTAAGTCCACTGGGCAGAAGTGCTTTCCCGAGCCGCGGGAGACATACACCACGTCACCGTCCCTGTACTGATCATTCTTCCTGTGGCAGAGCAAAAACACCATATGTGTGTTGTAGAACCTCATGGCCCCCACCCAGACCATCTTCATGTCCGAATACCGCAGGCACCCCGCCCACATGACTGCCCCCATGCATGCCACGGTCAGCCTGATGATGGAGAAGCAACCCTTACTGTCTGAATGGTACAACCTGATGCCGACTGCCAACAGAGCCACGGGCATGGCTGCCTTGCGGTTCCTCACCCCCAGGCCAAACTTCCTCTTGGCCTGCTCCCTCACTGCCTTGCACAGCTCCGACTTGGTGGGGTTCTGATCTCTCGGAACCAGAGCCACCTCGTGCACTGAAAAAATAGCTCCTGATGCCGTCTTGACCACTGAGTAAGTCTCTGCCCCGTCTGTCAGGAACCGCAGATACAAAGCCACTGTGACTGCTAATGCTGGGCATGGGTCCCGCGGGGGCTGCCTTTCTCTGCACCATCTGGAAAACCTACCGAATGCTCCCAAGTAGCTGTTGCACCAGCTGCCCACTACCCTGGTGGTCACCATATCGGTCTTCATGCTCCTCAGCAGCTCCTGCTCCAACGGGTCCCTGGGGTTGACCTCCACCTGCCGCCAGAAGGCCGACTCTAGGTGCCCTCCTGCTCAAGCCGAGTAGTCCACCCGCAGCGCCAACACCCTGAAGTTAGGCGGGCCCACGGCTCTCTCATTAGCCCGACCGGCCCCCGGCAGAAAAAGCGCCTCTGCCGTGTCCCGTGGAAGCTCCCTCCAGTCCCTGATAAAGGGAGCAAAGTTCTGCCCGTCCGGGCAGATGAGAGGCCACCAATGCCTGCCCGTCCAGTACGGCACGATGATTGTAGCCACCGCCGAGAACCTCCTAAGCACCTCCAAGAGCCTGCCGACCAAGCCGAAGGGAGGGTTGCACCAGTTGTTCTCCAGCCACCAGTCTGTCAGAGAGAAACAGTCAACGTTCTCCGAGCCTGGGCACCACCACCTGCTGTTGAACCGCGGGAGAAGTGCATTCTTGTCTGTGCCAAAGCGGTCAACCGTGTGAGGGCCCCACAGACTGTCGAGCCAGTGGAACCAGTGCGGGTTCAGCTGCCAGTCATCATCATCATAAATGCTAGCCAAGTAGTCTGCCTGAGCATTGAGCTCCCGAGGCACCCACACCGGGTACAGGGACCCCGAGCCTGGTGCACTCCCAAAAACATGTCCACCACGAGCCTGTGCAAGGCGTGCTTGTAACTGCAACCCTTCTCAAGGATCTGACAGCCCGCCTGGGAGTCTGTGTACAGCTTCAGTGTGCTGCCCTGAACGAAGCCTGAGAAGGACCGAAGAGCCTGCAGGTAGCCAACCATCTCCCTGTGCGTGGAGGAAGCATCTCTCTCTGCCAGTGACAAGTGTCCCCGTGCCACCTGCTCAAGCCTGCCTGTGACTGCCTCGAGTACTGCACCCCAGCCTGTGCCGCCTGCATCCGTCCACATCCTGTTCCTGAAAGCCAAAAATACCGGCCAGATAGGGGCTTCGAACTGCCCCCTCTGCACCGACTGCCAGAACCTGAGCTCCCTTGCCACTGCCTTCGTGAGTGGAATAGGCCTGTCCCACGAGGAGTGACTCTCCACCTCAAAATACATCTC
This sequence comes from Cymbomonas tetramitiformis, assembly GCA_001247695.2. Classification (NCBI taxonomy): domain Eukaryota; kingdom Viridiplantae; phylum Chlorophyta; class Pyramimonadophyceae; order Pyramimonadales; family Pyramimonadaceae; genus Cymbomonas; species Cymbomonas tetramitiformis. The sequence goes on from LGRX02006505.1 coordinate 5,225, forward strand.
TCGGGAGAACATCTGGCACACCTTGCCCAAAGCCAAAGTGAAACTCTGGATCTTCCCTGCCAGACGGGAAAGTTCTCGGGGTGAGGTCCACTGCCTGTTGAGTGTGAATGCCACCCGGGCCTGAAAGGAGTCCCACTTCTTTTGTGGAACAAAGAAGACTCCTCTTACTGAATCAATGCCGACACCTACTAAGAACTCAATCAGCTGTTGAAAGTCCAGGGTGGACTTCTCCTTGTTAATCAGGAAGCCACTCTCCTGAACGTCCTGAAGAACTGAAGCCTGCTCAACTGCAAAAGGCCTGCCAGACCGTCCCTGAATAAACAGGAAATCATCAAGATAGTGAACCAAGCCTGCACCCTGCCTCCTCCACCGAGCGGCCAGCTCGTTGGTGATTTTGGTGAAGAAGAAAGGGGCAGGTGCTAGACCGAAAGGGAGGGCTTTGAAGACATAAAACCTGCCCTTCCAGCTAAAAGCCACATATGTGTGAAAGTCACTGTGTAACTCCACGTGGTGATAGCCAGATGTCAGGTCAAAAGACCACAAGGCGCCATACCAACCGAGCAAGTCCCTCACAATAGCCAGAGGCTCATACTTGAATTTCTGGACCACTATGAACGAGTTGACATACCTGCCGTTCCAGATCAGCCTTTTCTTAGGTGGGCTGTCTGGGCCGGTGTCTCTGTATGCCACCGCGAGAGGGGAGATAACCTCCGGACGTGTGTACCATTCCTCAGCCGCGCCAGACTGAACCAAGCCCAGCCAGCACTGCCTCTGTCACGAACTCCTCCTCTGCCAAAGCTGTCGGAGAGTCGGGAAAGAAACTGCTAGGAGGGCCGTTGATCCACGTGAGTGGCACTCCGAACAGCACCCAGGTCACCACTAGAGCTGAAGCAAAGGACCGCCAAAAGCCTGACCGCTGCCGAAGCCTGCCTGTAATCTTAGGGGCAGCCGTGGTACCTGCAGGGACTGCCGCCTCGTCGAACTCGGACGGGCAGTCGTGGAATTCTGCAAACAAAACTGAACCTACTAAGCTAACTAAAAGAGAGAACAAGGATCGGACAACAGGTACACTGGAAAAAACACTCCGTGTCGCGTGCCTGAGTGTGCTATGCTTCCAGTTTGAAGATTGATCTGACGCTGACAACTCAACGCGGGCAAGCAAGTTCCGCTAAGCAACACGTCACGATCCTGGAAACGTATGATCGAGTGCGGGCACACTCTGAAATTAAGCACAACGAGCATACATTAAGCATTGCCACAAAACTGCGTTAAGCAGCCACGCAATCCGTTAACAGCAAGGCACGCTGTGGGCTCTGCAAGCACGATTTACATTGGTTTCACTTACATGAGTGCAAATATATGTCCAGTGTGAGGTTATCAACGTGTGTTCTATTGTAAACATGATTGTACACAATGCTACGGTGTTGCTGAATCCTTGGACGCATGCTCAGCCTACATATACTATCAGCAAAAAAATATTGAAGATAAGGTGTTGTTTTGAGTGATTTTTAACATTAGAAAAAATCCGACTTGAAAAGTCCGAGGGATGCATATACAAATGCAATCGGTGTAGATATATGAGGTGGATCCAGGCCAAACCAGGCATCATCTAACTAAGTATAGATCCTGTATAGACCACCTTTCATTGGGCGCACCTCCAATTTTGGTTGGCATGCCCAATTAAATTATTTGAAAATAGGTCCTTGTGGGAGGACCACATTCAAATCTGGTCCTCCCACAAGGACTGCGGGATAGTAGCCATCCACGAAGGACCTGAGCATGTCCTCAATGACGACCCGATTGCTGTGCTCCGCCTGCCCGTCAGACCGAGGGTTGTACAGAGTGGTGTGAGCCACTTTCACGCCCATCAGCCTCATAAGCTCTTGCCAGAAGGCGTCCTGAAACCGCGGGTCGCGGTCAGAAACGATCTTCATGGGTGCACCATGCAAGCGCCACACTGAATCAAAGTAGATCCTGGCCACCACGGCCGCAGAGCTGTCACCGAAGTTCATCGGTATGACGTGGACCATCTTTGTCAGCTTGCACGTGAAGGCCACGAAGGCGTGATTGCCTCTCTCTGATATTGGTAAGCCGGTGACGAATTCCACTGCGACATCTTGCCACGGTCTATTCGGGATGCTGTGAGGATTTAGCAATCCGTCCGGGTAAGTTCCCCGTGGCCTGACCGACTGGCACACTGCGCAGGATGCAACCCAGGTGCCCACGTCGTCCGCAGCCCCACGCCACCAAAAGCGTCGTAGTACTCTTTCCAGAGTCTTGTCTCTTCCAGTGTGCCCCGCAGACAGTGACTCGTGGGCATGACGAATCACCACTTCCCGAAGTGGAGAATCCTCCCCCAGCACCAACTGATATCTCCCCGCCGCAGTTCTCCAAACCACTTCACCCACCAGCCTGAAGTCCTGTAAGCACTGGTGTGGAGCTGCCTTCACTTTGTCCCGCAGCTAGCGAAGCGATCCCTCATGGATGTATTCCGCCTTCAGGGCACGCAGAAACTTTGAGTCCGACTGCTGAGAGATGGTGTCTCTGAAGTCCGCTGCTTCTCCTTTCCTTATCACAGCTGGGGTCACTTGTGGATGCCGTACGCGTGCTGGCTGTGGTTTGGCGGGAGGGGCGTGCGTGGACTATCAAAACAGGCCAGCGGAGATCGAAGGCGTTTCCATCTGGGTTCTCGAAGAACTGATTGGGCTCGCCTTTCGGCCTTTGTCATCGTGGGTAGGGATGACTTCCACGATCTGCATGTTAGCCTTTCTGAATAGCTTACGCCACGCAGGGAGCTTGGACTGGTGATCTGGAAGGACGAAGACTGCAGAGGTGTTCTCTGGGTCTGTCTTCCATCCTGCGATGTACTTATTCAGAATCGCCTCCACAGTGATGTGGCTGGAATTGTAGGGGGGGTTGCACCAGACTCGAAGACCTCTCCATTTCTCGGAGAGGCAGTCAGTCCAGAACCGATCTGCTTGTCTATAGTCATCACGGCGGATTCTCCCGCCGACCTCCGTGACATCAGACAGCGCCTTCACCAAGTAGTAGGCATGTGATGCGTCCGTAGGATCCTTCTTCACCGCCATGATGCTACCACGCCGCACGACTACACTCTCACCCGCCGCATACTCCTCCACCATGCCGCGAATCCTCACGGCGGCCGCGCCCGTAGCCGGCCGCAACTCCACATCTCTCCACGCATCCACGTGGGACGTCTCCAAGCATCCCTCCGAGTCCGGAATGGAGCGCACACACTCCGCATAACAATGCACACAATAGCATGTACGCTCACGTACCATCAACTTCCCCTCGCCACCCCCCCCTTACAGAATGCAAGCGCTGCGTCCCATCCACCGCCTGGTATGCTGCACTAGCATTGTGATCCACTGCATGCAATCCTCCCGCCTCCTCGTGCAGTGCGTCCTCTGGTACCAAGTAAAAAAACCGTTGATTGAAGCTCGCTCTTGCCTTGGCGTAACTGCTATCCGCACGTCGGCTCAATCTCTCGCAACAGAACGCATGCAGGTCTGCAGCGCAATTGATGCGGGCATACCACTTGTCACCCTCTGATATGACCGCCACCGCCGCTGCGTGCTTGACATGCGCCCCCGCCCCATCCTGCTCCCCCTTGGCATGCGCCGTCTCAAAGAAGTTCCGTTGGCAAGGTACACCTAATTACCACTCGTATTTGCTGTTCGCCACATCTGCAAACTCTGTCGCGCACTTATTTTGTCCCGCACAGCCATCTGCCCACTCGTGGATAAACAAGGGCTTTGCGATCCCCCGCCCGGTGAAGTAGTCTCTGATGATCAACTCCCGCATGTGCTGAATGAAGCGGCGATCGTGCTTCCGGTCATCGCTCAGCAAGTACACGTAATCCTTCACCAGCACCGGGTTCTCCGCGGTTGATTCCACCCCATCCACGGCCATGCACGCATGTCTCCACACCACACAGACTAATATGGTCGCCTGCTTCACCACCCAATGCAGACTTTGCACTTCTCGAGGAATGTTCAATGAATGATTCTCCGAGAAGTTAAACAAGAACACCGCATGTCCCAGGGGCAAATCTCTCACGCACGTCTGAAACTGCCGCTGCTGGTGCAATGCCATGAAAGTGTGATATGCATATGGCCGCAGAAACGCGCAATCCCCGCAGCCTTCCAACTTCTTCCACGCCCATGCCTCCGGTTGCCCTGCGGCCGCGCTATTCACTAAGAAGTTCCCCTTGCACTGGCAGTTTGGCGAAGCCCCCGGCTCGTGCCCCAGCAACAGCGCCTGCAACTTGGCGATCAAGGCGGCCAGCTTCGTCTTCTTCTGCACAAACTGCAGTCGCCGAATCTCCTTACCATCCTCGTCCATCTGCCCTGTGCCGCAAGTCTCATAACAAGACCACTGCACTTGCGCCTCATGCTGCACCTCACTGTCACAAACTTTGAAGTTGGCCAAGCCGCCACACTTCTCGCACCTCCCTCTCAAGCACTCCATGGCATGCTTATCCCCCACCCGCGGACACAACAAGCCCTCGGCGAAAGTTCCTCCCCGACTTTGCAATAGTGCAAACCATTCCCGTGTTCCCCACTGCCTTTCGCCTATGCTCCGGTGTCCTTCGAACCCGTGGGCAACATGTCGTGGCTCCAGCAGCTCCAGCCCACGCCATTGAATACCATGACCTCTGACTTGGGTAGGGCCTCGGGCGTCTCGATAGAGGAGTTACAGTTTAGCATGCCACGGTAGATATGCGGTGAACTCCTAGGTATGTAGGCGATGCTCCGGTAGGGCATGCGCTTGTAGCTCCAGCACCCGCCACCCGGCAACTGCAAGTGCCCCAACTCCTGCAACTACTATAATTTGCGTATCATTATGGCAAAGTGAAAGTATTCATGGGATGATACATTCTAATAACTTCTCATAACTTGCAATGACTTCTAACATTGTGATTTCTAACATTGTATATCTCACGCGCCCGCAATATATGCAATTTCTGCTTTGCAACCCTTTTTACAGACGAAAATAGCTCCCCAGCACCCCGTGAATATGACCCAATGTGAAATTTCGCTTCTCATTGCCTAGGTATGACCTCTAAATACTTCTCACCACGTCTAATAACTTCCCCGTATCATTCGCATATCTCACGCGCCCGCAATATATGCAATTTCTGCTTTGCAGCCATTTTACAGACGAAATTAGCTCCCCAGCACCCCGTGAATATGACCCGATGTGAAATTTCGCTTCCCATTGCCTACGGGTGACCTCTAAATACTTCTCATCACGTCTAATAACTTCCCCGTATCATTTGCATATCTCACGCGCCCGCAAGATATGCAATGTATGTACGGCATCAGAGCATCGACTTTGATCATAGCTTCACGTTGATATGCTGCTTGGGGTATGGATACCACGTTTACGTGTCGGTTTATACGCTTATTGTAAATATAAAAAAACAGAAAAACAGAAAAAAAAACACCACATTCTCAATGGTTTTCATACTTAAGCTCAAATTTCATCATTTTGCAGTTTTTTACCACCATAATGGATATATTTGATGCATTAACGATGAATGGTGACTTGGACGATGCCATATTCCATGACGTCTACGAAAAGTTTATCGAAGAGCTTCCAGCCTTTGGTTTTGAGAGATTCAAGGTCAGCGAGCCATACTGGTATACGATCTGGAGAAAACACTTCAAGTGGCTTAAGTGTCCGAAAATTTGCAAGTTCTCAGAGTGCAAGATCTGCTCGACCGCAAAGCTTCACAAGCAAGTCGCCCCGGCCGAAATGAGAGGTATGTTAAAAAGAAAACCCAATCTTGTCGTGTAGATAAACACTGCCTGTTCATACACGTGACCACTTACCTGAATGTGTTTGCGTTGCAGTACGAATCGAAATTATATTGCAAGCTCATCGAATGGATGCAAGGGCTGAACGGGAGAAGTACTACAAACACATTCAGAAATCCAGCGCAGCAAAAGGCAACGCGAAGTGGTGGAAATATACTACCATGATCATCGATGGCATGACACAGCGTACCACACAATTGCCTCACTTTCGTCGAATGCCCTCTTGGGTCAAAGACAATAAGGCATTGATAGATACCCACTGCATGGGGATACTCATCGAAGGCATCGGTCGTTTTATGGAATTCAATATCAGTCATAACTACTCTGACAAGTCGAACTATCTTGCGAACGTCATACAGCGGGCAGCAGCGCGAGTTCATCAGTATCGACGATCGGGTGGGCATCCGTTACCGGAAGTATTGTATCTACAACTGGAAAATGTAAACAGCAATAAAAGCCACTTCTTGATTGCTTATTGTGCCATGCTGGTCAAACGTGGGGTATTCCGCAAGGTGAAGATCAACTATTTGATCGTGGGACATACCCACGAAAATATCGATCAGATGTTTTCAAGGTTTTCTGTGGCTTTGAGGAGGCTGAACGTTTGGGACATCGAGCATTTGATGGAGGTGGCTAGGAACTGCTTTGCTATAACGAAGTGCGCGATGTCAGCTTCCAACACGCATTCAAGATTTTTTCTGGGCCCACAGGCGACGTGTTAGTGCAGGCGAAACGTTATTCATTCGATCCAGTCTGGCTTCCAAAGGAAGGTGGGGTGAAGGTATTTAAGAGCAGCCTGCCCGAGGGCTCACCATGCTTTGTCGAGCCTAAATCCATTAACGAGTTGAGCGCACGGAAACAAGCGAAGCAGCTTGCGACTTCCAGGAAGTCTACGAGCAATTTATTGAAAGAGATCGAGGATCTTGTCATTCAATGCCAGAGGAATCTTTGCTTATGCATTCGAGATAAGCACTGCACTGCTAGCGATTACGATTTGATTTGCCTTGAATACCCCACTCACAGATACATATGTCTCAGTGAGTCAGATATGCGTGAGCCTTGCATACCCCACCACCAGATACGCATATCTTTGTGGGGTATGTGTGTGCCTTGAATACCCCACTCACATATACATATGTCTCAGTGAGTCAGATATGCGTGAGCCTTGCATACCCCACAACCAGATACGCATATCTTTGTGGGGTATGTGTGTGCCTTGAATATCTCTCGCACAGATACATATATTTGTGTGAGATACGTGTGAGCCTTGCATATACCCCACCACCAGATACACATATCTTTGTGGGGTATGTGTGTGCCTTGAATACCCCACTCACAGATACATATGTCTCAGTGAGTCAGATATGCGTGAGCCTTGCATACCCCACATCCAGATACGCATATTTGTGTGGGGTATGTGTGTGCCTTGAATATCTCTCACACAGATACATATATTTGTGTGAGATATGTGTGAGCCTTGCACATACCCCACCACCAGATACACATATCTTTGTGGGGTATGTGTGTGCCTTGAATACCCCACTCACAGATACATATGTCTCAGTGAGTCAGATATGCGTGAGCCTTGCATACCCCACAACCAGATACGCATATCTTTGTGGGGTATGTGTGTGCCTTGAATGTCTCTCGCACGGATACATATATCTGTGTGAGATATCTGTGAGCCTTGCACATACCCCACCACCAGATACACATATCTTTGTGGGGTATGTGTGTGCCTTGAATACCCCACTCACAGATACATATGTCTCAGTGAGTCAGATATGCGTGAGCCTTGCATACCCCACAACCAGATACGCATATCTTTGTGGGGTATGTGTGTGCCTTGAATATCTCACGCACAGATACATATATTTGTGTGAGATATGTGTGAGCCTTGCACATACCCCACCACCAGATACACATATCTTTGTGGGGTATGTGTGTGCCTTGAATACCCCACTCACAGATACATATGTCTCAGTGAGTCAGATATGCGTGAGCCTTGCATACCCCACAACCAGATACGCATATTTGTGTGGGGTATGTGTGTGCCTTGAATATCTCTCACACAGATACATATATTTGTGTGAGATATGTGTGAGCCTTGCACATACCCCACCACCAGATACACATATCTTTGTGGGGTATGTGTGTGCCTTGAATACCCCACTCACAGATACATATGTCTCAGTGAGTCAGATATGCGTGAGCCTTGCATACCCCACAACCAGATACGCATATCTTTGTGGGGTATGTGTGTGCCTTGAATGTCTCTCGCACGGATACATATATCTGTGTGAGATATCTGTGAGCCTTGCACATACCCCACCACCAGATACACATATCTTTGTGGGGTATGTGTGTGCCTTGAATACCCCACTCACAGATACATATGTCTCAGTGACTCAGATATGCGTGAGCCTTGCATACCCCACAACCAGATACGCATATCTTTGTGGGGTATGTGTGTGCCTTGAATATCTCTCACACAGATACACATATTTGTGTGAGATATGTGTGAGCCTTGCACATACCCCACCACCAGATACACATATCTTTGTGGGGTATGTGTGTGCCTTGAATACCCCACTCACAGATACATATGTCTCAGTGCTGAGTCAGATATGCGTGAGCCTTGCATACCCCACAACCAGATACGCATATTTGTGAGGGGTATGTGTGTGCCTTGAATATCTCTCGCACGGATACATATATTTGTGCGAGATATCTGTGAGCCTTGCACATACCCCACCACCATATACACATATCTTTGTGGGGTATGTGTGTGCCTTGAATACCCCACTCACAGATACATATGTCTCAGTGCTGAGTCAGATATGCGTGAGCCTTGCATACCCCACAACCAGATACACATATTTGTGTAGGGTATGTGTGTGCCTTGAATACCCCACGCACAGATACATATATTTGTGTGAGATATGTGTGAGCCTTGCACATACCCCACCACCAGATACACATATCTTTGTGGGGTATGTGTGTGCCTTGAATACCCCACTCACAGATACATATGTCTCAGTGAGTCAGATATGCGTGAGCCTTGCATACCCCACAACCAGATACGCATATCTTTGTGTGGGGTATGTGTGTGCCTTGAATATCTCTCGCACGGATACATATATCTGTGTGAGCTATCTGTGAGCCTTGCACATACCCCACCACCAGATACACATATCTTTGTGGGGTATGTGTGTGCCTTGAATACCCCACTCACAGATACATATGTCTCAGTGAGTCAGATATGCGTGAGCCTTGCATACCCCACA
>LGRX02006506.1:0-16930 GCA_001247695.2 Cymbomonas tetramitiformis
GCATGCATCAGCCCTAGGGACTGCCCCGTGATGTGAAGCAGTCTGATACCTTTATGCTACATGCTTTTTGCATCACAATGCAGCATGCACCAGCCCTAAGGACTGCCCCGTGATGTGGAGCAGTCTGACACCTTTATGCTACATGCTTTGGCATCACAATGCAGCATGCTTCAGGCCACGGGACTGCCCCGTGATGTGGGGCAGTCTGACACCTTTATTCCACATGCTTTGGCATCACAATGCAGCATGCTTCAGCCCTAGGGACTGCCTCGTGATGTGGGGCAGTCTGACACCTTTATTCCACATGCTTTGGCATCACAATGCAGCATGCTTCAGCCCTAGGGACTGCCCCGTGATGTGGGGCAGTCTGACACCTGTATGCCACATGCTTTGGCATCACAATGCAGCATGCATCAGCCCTAGGGACTGCCCCGTGAGGTGGCGCTCCATCTGTGATCTGGTCGCCATATGCTTTTTGCATCATAATGCAGCATGCATCGACCCTAGGGACTGCCCCGTGATGTGGGGCAGTCTGATACCTTTATGCTACATGCTTTTTGCATCACGATGCAGCATGCATCAGCCCTAGGGACTGCCCCGTGATGTGGGGCAGTCTGATACCTTTATGCTACATGCCTTTTTGCATCACAATGCAGCATGCATCGGCTCTAGGGACTGCCCCATGATGTGGGGCAATCTGACACCTTTATGCTACATGCTTTTTGCATCACAATGCAGCAAGCATCAGCCCTAAGGACTGCCCCGTGATGTGGGGCAGTCTCAAACCTTTATGCTACATGCTTTGGCATCACAATGCAGCATGCTTCAGCCCTAGGGACTGCCCCGTGATATGGGGCAGTCTGACACCTGTATGCCACATGCTTTGGCATCACAATGCAGCATGCATCAGCCCTAGGGACTGCCCCGTGATGTGGGGCAATTTGACACCTTTATGCCACATGCTTTGGCGTCACAATGCAGCATGCATCAGCCCTAGGGACTGCCCCGTGAGGTGGCGCTCCATCTGTGATCCGGTCGCCACATGCTTCGGCGTCACAATGCAGCATACATCAGCACTAGGGACGGCCCCATGATGTGGGGCAATTCGACACCTGTATGCCAGATGCTTTGGCGTCACAATGCAGCATGCATCAGCCCTAGGGACTGCTTCATGAGGTGGGACCATCTGTGATCTGGTTGCCACATGCTTTTTGCATCACAATGCAGCATGCATCAGCCCTAGGGACTGCCCCGTGATGTGGGGCAGTCTGCTGATACCTTTATGCTACATGCTTTTTGCATCACAATGCAGCATTCATAAGCCCTAGGGACTGCCCCGTGATGTGAAGCGGTCTGATACCTTTATGCTACATGCTTTTTGCATCACGATGCAGCATGCATCAGCCCTAGGGACTGCCCCATGATGTGGGGCAATCTGACACCTTTATGCTACATGTTTATTGCATCACAATGCAGCATGTATCAGCCCTAGGGACTGCCCCGTGATGTGGGGCCGTCTGACACCTTTATGCTACATGCTTTGGCATCACAATGCAGCATGCTTCAGCCCTAGGGACTGCCCCGTGATGTGGGGCAGTCTGACACCTTTATTTCACATGCTTTGGCATCACAATGCAGCATGCTTCAGCCCTAGGGACTGCCCCGTGATGTGGGGCAGTCTGACACCTGTATGCCACGTGCTTTGGCATCACAATGCAGCATGGATCAGCCCTAGGGACTGCCCCGCGATGTGGGGCAATTTGACATCTTTATGCTACATGCTTTGGCGTCACAATGCAGCATGCATCAGCCCTAGGGACTGCCCCGTGAGGTGGCGCTCCATCTGTGATCTGGTTGCCATATGCTTTTTGCATCACAATGCAGCATGCATCGACCCTAGGGACTGCCCCGTGATGTGGGGCAGTCTGATACCTTTATGCTACATGCTTTTTGCATCACGATGCAGCATGCATCAGCCCTAGGGACTGCCCCGTGATGTGGGGCAGTCTGATACCTGTATGCTACATGCCTTTTTGCATCACAATGCAGCATGCATCAGCCCTAGGGACTGCCCCATGATGTGGGGCAATCTGACACCTTTATGCTACATGCTTTTTGCATCACAATGCAGCAAGCATAAGCCCTAAGGACTGCCCCGTGATGTGGGGCAGTCTCAAACCTTTATGCTACATGCTTTGGCATCGCAATGCAGCATGCTTCAGCCCTAGGGACTGCCCCGTAATATGGGGCAGTCTGACACCTGTATGCCAGATAATTTGGCGTCACAATGCAGCATGCTTCAGCCCTAGGGACTGCTCCGTGATGTGGGGCAATTTGACACCTGTATGCCACATGCTTTGGCGTCACAATGCAGCATGCATCAACCCTAGGGACTGCCCCATAAGGTGGGGCCATCTGTGATCTGGTTGCCACATGCTTTTTGCATCACAATGCAGCATGCATCAGCCCTAGGGACTGCCCCGTGATGTGGGGCAGTCTGATACCTTTATGCTACATGCTTTTTGCATTACAATGCAGCATGCATAAGCCCTAGGGACTGCCCCGTGATGTGGGGCAGTCTGATACCTTTATGCTACATGCTTTTCGCATCACGATGCAGCATGCATCAGCCCTAGGGACTGCCCCATGATGTGGGGCAATCTGACACCTTTATGCTACATGTTTATTGCATCACAATCAATGCAGCATGCATCAGCCCTAGGGACTGCCCCATGATGTGGGACAGTCTGACACCTTTATGCTACATGCTTTTTGCATCACAATGCAGCATGCTTTAGGTCACGGGACTGCCCCGTCATGTGGGGCAATTTGGCACTTGAATGCCACATGCTTTGGCATCACAATGCAGCATGCTTCAGCCCTAGGGACTGCCCCGTGATGTGGGTCAATTTGACATCTTTATGCTACATGCTATGGCGTCACAATGCAGCATGCATCAGCCCTATGGACTGCCCCGTGGGGTGGCTCCATCTGTGATTTGGTCGCCATATGCTTTTCGCATCACAATGCAGCATGCATCGACCCTAGGGACTGCCCCGTGATGTGGGGCAGTCTGATACCTTTATGCTACATGCTTTTTGCATCACAATGCAGCATGCATCAGCTCTAGGGACTGCCCCATGATGTGGGGCAATCTGACACCTTTATGCTACATGCCTTTTGCATCACAATGCAGGATGCATCAGCCCTAGGGACTGCCCCGTGATGTGGGGCAGTCTGATACCTTTATGCTACATGCTTTTTGCATTACAATGCAGCATGCATCAACCCTAGGGACTGCCCCGTGATGTGGGGCAGTCTGACACCCTTAATCCAAATGCTTTGGCATCACAATGCAGCATGCATCAGCCCTAGGGACTGCCCGTGATATGGGGCAGTCGACACTGGCTACTAATGCCCGGTCTTTGGCGTCTGTCTGACATGCATCAGCCCTAAGGACTGCCCGTGATGTGGGGCAATTTGACACTGTATGCCGGATGCTTTGGCGTCACAATGCAGCATGCATCAGCCCTAGGGACTGCTTACATGAGGTGGGGCCATCTGCGATCTGGTTGCCACCTGATTTTGCATCACAATGCAGCATGCATCAACCCACTAGGGACTGCCCCGTGAGATGGCTCCATCTATGATCTGGTCGCCACATGCTTTTTGCATCACAATGCAGCATGCATCAGCCCTAGGCAATGCCCCGTGATGTGGGGCAGTCTGATACCTTTATGCTACATGCTTTTTGCATCACAATGCAGCATGCAGCAGCGCTAGGGACTGCCCCATGATGTGGGGCAATCTGATACCTTTATGCTACATGCTTTTTGCATTACAATGCAGCATGCATAAGCCCTAGGGACTGCCCCGTGATGTGGGGCAGTCTCACACCTTTATTCCACATGCTCTGGCATCACAATGCAGCATGCTTCAGCCCTAGGGACTGCCCCGTGATGTGGGGCAGTCTGACACCTTTATTTCACATGCTTTGGCATCACAATGCAGCATGCTTCAGCCCTAGGGACTGCCCCATGATATGGGGCAGTCTGATACCTGTATGCCAGATGCTTCGGCATCACAATGCAGCATGCATCAGCCCAAGGGACTGCCCCGTGATGTGGGGCAATTTCACACCTGTATGCCAGATGCTTTGGCGTCACAATGTAGCATGCATCAACCCTAAGGACTGCCCCATGAGGTGGGGCCAGCTATGATCTGGTTGCCACATGCTTTTTGCATCACAATGCAGCATGCATCAGCCCTAGGGACTGCCCCGTGATGTGGGGCAGTCTGCTGATACCTTTATGCTACATGCTTTTTGCATCACAATGCAGCATTCATAAGCCCTAGGGACTGCCCCGTGATGTGGGGCAGTCTGATACCTTTATGCTACATGCTTTTTGCATCACGATGCAGCATGCATCAGCCCTAGGGACTGCCCCATGATGTGGGGCAATCTGACACCTTTATGCTACATGTTTATTGCATCACAATGCAGCATGCATCAGCCCTAAGGACTGCCCCGTGATGTGGGGCAGTCTAACACCTTTATGCTACATGCTTTGGCATCACAATGCAGCATGCTTCAGCCCTAGGAACTGCCCCGTGATGTGGGGCAGTCTGACCCCTTTAATCCACATGCTTTGGCATCACAATGCAGCATGCTTCAGCCCTAGGGACTGCCCCGTGATGTGGGGCAGTCTGACACCTTTATGCTACATGCTTTGGCATCACAATACAGCATGCTTCAGCCCTAGGGACTGCCCCGTGATATGGGGCAGTCTGACATCTGTATGCTACATGCTTTGGCGTCACAATGCAGCATACATCAGCACTAGGGACTGCCCCATGATGTGGGGCAATTTGACACCTGTATGGCAGATGCTTTGGCGTCACAATGCAGCATGCATCAACCCTAGGGACTGTCCCACTAGGTGGGGCCATCTGTGATCTGGTTGCCACATGCTTTTTGCATCACAATGCAGCATGCATCAGCCCTAAGGACTGCCCCGTGATGTGGGGCAGTCTGATACCTTTATGCTACATGCCTTTTTGCATCACAATGCAGCATGCATCAGCCCTAGGGACTGCCCCATGATGTGGGGCAATCTGACACCTTTATGCTACATGCTTTTTGCATCACAATGCAGCAAGCATCAGCCCTAAGGACTGCCCCTTGATGTGGGGCAGTCTGACACCTGTATGCCAGATGCTTTGGCATCACAATGCAGCATGCATCAGCCCTAGGGACTGCCCCGTGATATGGGGCAGTCTGACACCTTTTTTTCACATGCTTTGGCATCACAATGCAGCATGCTTCAGCCCTAGGGACTGCCCCGTGATGTGGGGCAGTCTGACACCTTTATGCCACATGCTTTGGCATCACAATGCAGCATGCATCGGCCCTAGGGACTGCCCCGTGATGTGGGGCAATTTGACATCTTTATGCTACATGCTTTTTGCATCACAATGCAGCATGCATCAGCCCTAGGGACTGCCCCGTGAGGTGGCTCCATCTGTGATCTGGTCGCCACATGCTTTTTGCATCACAATGCAGCATGCATCAGCCCTAGGGACTGCCCTGTGATGTGGGGCAATTTGGCATCTTTATGCTACATGCTTTGGCGTCAAAATGCAGCATGAATCAGCCCTAGGGACTGCCCCGTGAGGTGGCTCCATCTGTGATCTGGTCGCCACATGCTTTTTGCATCACAATGCAGCATGCATCAGCCCTAGGCACTGCCCCGTGACGTGGGGCAGTCTGATACCTTGATGCTACATGCTTTTTGCATCACAATGCAGCATGCATCAGCCCTAGGGACTGCCCCATGATGTGGGGCAATCTGACACCTTTATGCGACATGCTTTTTGCATCACAATGCAGCATGCATCGGCCCTAGGGACTGCCCCGTGATGTGGGGCAGTCTGACACCTTTATGCTACATGCTTTGGCATCACAATGCAGCATGCATCAGCCCTAGGGACTGCCCCGTGATGTGGGGCAATTTGACATCTTTATGCTACATGCTTTTTGCATCACAATGCAGCATGCATCAGCCCTAGGGACTGCCCCGTGAGGTGGCTCCATCTGTGATCTGGTCGCCACATGCTTTTTGCATCACAATGCAGCATGCATCAGCCCTAGGGACTGCCCCGTGATGTGGGGCAATTTGGCATCTTTATGCTACATGCTTTGGCGTCAAAATGCAGCATGCATCAGCCCTAGGGACTGCCCCGTGAGGGGGCTCCATCTGTGATCTGGTCGCCACATGCTTTTTGCATCAATGCAGCATGCATCAGCCCTAGGCACTGCCCCGTGACGTGGGGCAGTCTGATACCTTGATGCTACATGCTTTTTGCATCACAATGCAGCATGCATCAGCCCTAGGGACTGCCCCGTGATGTGGGGCAGTCTGACACCTTTATTCCACATGCTTTGGCATCACAATGCAGCATGCATCAGCCCTAGGGACTGCCCCGTGATATGGGGCAGTCTGACACCTGTATGCCACATGCTTTGGCGTCACAATGCAGCATGCATCAGCCCTAGGGACTGCCCCGTGATGTGGGGCAATTTGACACCTGTATGCCAGATGCTTTGGCGTCACAATGCAGCATGCATCAACCCTAGGGACTGCCCCATGAGGTGGGGCCATCTGTGATCTGGTTGCCACATGCTTTTTTTTCACTTCTCGCGAAGCCGCCTGAGCGTGCCACCTAGTCCGAGCCGCGGACCCAAAAATAATTTTCAAAAATACGATTTTGCTACTAACTGTGCTCGCAGGATGCAATAACGACACCACAGAGAACACACTAACGGCACCATGGCGGACGACACAACGGACACATACAGATTCGGCCCGCCCACACCCCACATGTCACATTGCCGCCTCGCACCCTACGCAGGCTAACGGTTTTTTGTACCTGCAGGGCGAAGATACGCTCCAAAACACGTTCGTACCACACTCGAAAACAACCCTCCAGCACACCAAACTCGTTCTCGCAAAAAATATGGCCAAAACCGCTAACAAACCCAGACTGACGTGCGCAGGCTCGTCAAAATCGACCCAAAACACCACCGTGGGCGGGCAGCATCACCAACCGCAAGGAGAAGCAACAGCTGGCCTACCTGAAATCGAAAACATGCCAGAGTACGACCAGAGCCCTGACGGCTCGGACTTGGACTCTGAGCCGAACCACTCTCCAAAAATAACATCTGTTGAGCTCGGAATGTCGGACTCCGACTCCGAGCTAGAGTACGCCACTCCGGAAGCTGATCGGGCAACCGGTATGGCAGGCATACAACACGAAACGGACGTTCCATCGGAACGTACTGACAAAACACACGCAGAAGACAAGCCACCCAAACAACAGAAGACCAAGAGGGTACACTTCGCGAGAAGTGCGATCCCGCAAAAACATAAAACAAACAAAAAACAAGAAGACGGGCTACCCGGCACTGCCGGCCCCCGCGCCAGAAACCCCGAGGGGACTGAATCTGGTAACAAAACACAAGTCCAGCCAGAGGAGCTGCGAAGGGCGCTGGACCGGCCCATCGACTACAGAAAAGTCGACGGAGCCCCAGCTGACAACATCCCGAGCCTCCTTGAGTACACCACATCAAAGAGCACAGAGACCACGCTGGAAAAGGTGTCTCGAATCTACCAGCGCCGTCCTAAGGCCACGGAAAACCCGGAAGCCAAAATCTACCACATCGCCACCAAGTGGCACACCGACCGCAGGGAGGTCCTGGTGGCGGAGGACCCTCCCGCACATGCCTTCAAACTAGGAGTGCCCGTGGTACGTGGGGAGAGACTCTCTCTCACCCACGTACGATCAGTCACGGGCAGCAGCCTTGACCCAAGCGACACAGGGCCCACAGGCTTCCCGTACACAGGCACCCCACAATTAAAAATAGTGGACTTGGACGAGAGCATCAAGGAAGTGCTCAAGTACCTCCGGTACCTGAACGCCCTTCTTTTTGAGGTGTCCGACTCACCAGAGGCCGTTGTGTACGACCTCCGACACACCCACATCTGGCTCAACAGTGCGGGCAGGGTCAGGCAAATAGACCTTGCCTTCCAAAACAGACCTCTGGCAGCCTTTGTGCTGTTTAACCCAGTCTTTCGGCTCCCACTGCACGTGGTGCCGCAGGCGCATCAAACCTGCACAAGGGAGCAGCCAGTGCTCCCTTGCATCTACGTATGGTCCCCCTGGGAGCCAGTGGAAGGGCCGACAGCAGGACGCAGTGTCCTGGTCTACGGGCCGCTGCTCAAAGGGAAAACCATCGAGCAGGTCTCAAACATCCTGGCGACCTCCGTCATCGAGAGACGGGAGTCAAGGCACGAGCTCGGGCACCTGGTTGACAGGATCCGCAAAGGTACGGTGAGAGAATCTCCGGAAGACGCAGCCCTCAGGGAGGTGATACTACTGGAGGCAGTCTCACCGGCTGCAGCGGAGCTCATCGTGCAACACCCGTACCCCTGGGGTGTGGCCACGACCACTTGCTGGCTACCCAGCAAGGAGGTCAGCGACGAGGTCGCAGCCCGGGAGGTGGCCATCGCGGACAGGAAGCAGATACTGCACGACCATCACCGAAGCCACATCGTGCAGGCCGTCGTAGAGCACATCGAGAAGCTTACAGCCAACACCACTGCCCTCAAGGGCATCGAAAACATCTTTGACTTCCACGTACCGTCCCGGCAGTGGGCACCTTCGACGCCCGGGGACCCATCGTCTCTGCTGCAGTGGAAGCGCAACGGGGGTGGGTATTCGATCAACTACTACGCCATACTGGCGGAGGAGGCGTACGAAGCGATCGCCAACGCAGGTAAACAGACGGTGCGAGTACTGCCAGGGGTAGACGACGCTGGCCGACACATCTCCACCACGATCACGGTTGAGGTGGGGAGGTGGAGCGCCCAAGGGGCGGGCACCAAACAACGTCAAGCCCCACGAGCAGCACGAGGCAGGGAGGCGCGTGGGGGAAGAATCGACCACATAGCCGAGGTAGTGGCCTCCCAGTTCATCAATAAAGTGGGATCAAAAGCCGACGAGGTCTTCCAGCAGGCTGTAGCCACCAGCAAGCAGCCCACCCCAGAGACCAAGAAGCTGCTAAAAAACATCAACAAGCAGCTGGAGAAGTTCAACGAGTCCAAGCCCGTCACGCTGGACGAACTCCGAGACCTGCACAGAGAACAGGAGCGCAGCGCTGGGGTGCGCCATACAGAAATCACTCAAGAGGTAAGAGGCTTCCATAAAACATACCAGGAAACCGGTGGTGCCATGGTGAACACCCTCCGGGCGCTCACCGATCGCCTGACAGGAGAAGGAAAACAACAGGCACCTGATCATCCGCTTCACTTCACGAAAAAATCACCACAGACTGCAGAGGAGGACGATCAGTACCGGGGCATCCCCTACACTGGCAAGAAACCCGACCCCAAGAGGAGCCAGCCCCCGCCAAAGAGACCAGCAACCAACACGGGGGGCCGGGCAATCGACGCCGAGCCACCGGCGAAGCGGAGGGCACAAGGGGGCGCACAGGCGACAGCACAGGAGGGGGCACAACCTGAGAGCCCCCGATCAGCCCCGCCACTCACTAGGAAGGTGAGTAATCATACAACCCCCTGCCCTACTGACCAACCCACATCACAACCCACCACACCTTGCCAGTGGAATCACACCCCCACTGCACTAACAAATAACATCTGTGCTGCAGAGGACCAAGGAAGCAGCAGGCCTGCAAGACAGGGTGGCATAACAGAGCCAGCTGCAGGGCCTCATAGCAAGAGAAGGGATATTGAAAGCAGACCTAGTAAAGTTAGCCTGAACTTACAACTCAAAGTAATATTTATGTTGTCTCTGCCTGCCATTGCAACTGCCACTGACAAATGCTGTGAATACATGCACCCAGCAAGCACTTCCCACACTGACCACGCCGGGGGACCGAGCATTAACCACACACCGTTCGAAAGGAAAATGTCAATTCACCATAATAACTTACTACAAACTAACCGAAAACTAATAGCAACACCCCGGCAGACAAAGAGTCCCCATGCCCATGAATGTGCTATTATGCCTACCTCCGAGCACAGGCGAAATGGCCACACCATATTCAGCGAGAATGGCCACACCATATACAGTTATAACTTCCCCAATGATAACCACGAAGATACAAAAATTAACATGAGCTTAAACCACTTTTCACACCACATAACTGGCAACCCCAACAATAGTAGTATGAACCCTACAGTAACCCTAAGGGGGACGGCCACAAATAGCCACACAACACCCAATAGGTGGGAAGGGTTGACGAAAAACTTTGTAGGATGGCTCAGCAAAGCAAGGGAAAGCGATGTGCGAAATGCCAGGACCGACCGCCAACCTTCGACCACAAGCGAATTCCTAAAACTGCTCTACGTAAAAATGATAAATTTCGCAGAACATTCCGAAACCCCCCGAAATTTTGGCACACCAAAGGGACGACATATACCAGGGGGGGCCCACCAAGAAATAGACGTCAAGGGCGTTACAACAGGGACTTTAGGGCAGTGTAACGCTGTAACGGTTAACTCGACGGCAACACAAGCGCAGTGGGCGCAACAAAAACAGGTGAAGGGGGGTAGAAACAAGCACCCCGACCAGAAACTATGCCAAACAAGCAGGGACAAGCTACATAAGCCCCCGCCCTGCAAACCAAAGGGCCCCCACCACAATATAAGCACCAACCCTACTGAAACCCTACCAAATAATGGTACAACCGACTCCACACAGGCCAGCAGAATGATAGGAACGCCGAAAAACTTTGGGAATATGCTAAGAAGAGTGGGAGGCAGCCACACACAAAAAATGAGAGCAAACTGCCGACATTCGACCACAAGCGAATTCCCGAAATTGCTCTACGTAAAAACAACCTTTTTTCGAAAACACGCCCAAACGCCCAAAAATTTTTACACAACCACGAAAATACACATAAAAAACGGGGCCCACCCTGGGAAAAGTGCTAGGGGTGTTACAGAAAGGGATTTAGGGCAATGTAACGCTGTAACCATAAACTCACGAATGCGAGCAGCACCACACAACCCGAGAGCAACACGACATGGAGCAGAACCACACTACCCAAGGGGGGCACGACACGAAGCTACCAGGCCACTATGGAACGCTGCATTTGCCATAACCCCGATACTCGCTATACTGATGATTACACTAACAACAAGTAGGAAAATTGGTCGCATGTGGGGAACACACAACACGAACAGCAACAACATAACGCGCAGCCGCAGAACACGAAGAAAACGGGCCACAGCGAGGAATGCAGCGGCACGGTGGACACGACCACCCCATGGCTACAAATTACTCAAGATAATTTACCGTAACGGTAAACCCTTCCTAGTTAGAACAAGGAGACCGGAACACGCAGTAACCGCGATAAAGGAAGGCACCCCAACAAGAGGCAGACCACTAATGCGGGAGATTGAGCAAAGGATGAGGCGGCACACCCGATGCTGGAAAACAAACATGACGGGCGGGGGGAGTCAGAACCACACGGAATTGTACCCGTACAACACCACTACGAAGGGACTGTTCGAAAAGAAAGGCCGACTGAACATGTTCCAAATGCAACATGCCCACTCACTGTATGAAGATGACCCACTGCCCCCCCTGGTAATAGCCACAATGAGAGAAACACTGAAACCGGGTAACAACAGAGAACCGCACACAACGAAGGCACTGCAGCTACTCGGGAACTCCCGGGGCTTCTGCATACCGGTTTGCGATGGCAAACACTGGAGGGCAGTGCTGGCCGGACCAGACAAAGGAAATGACAAACTGAAGTTCTGGATATATGACTCCTCGAATGGGAAAACCAATGCAACGTCACGCAACACCAAAAGGCTAACAGCGGAAATAACCAACTGGACGGAGCACCTGGCCGAGACACTCAACAAACAAGTAACAGTGGAATTGATGAATGTGGGCAACCAAAGCGCGCAGGACCAATACAGCTGCGGGGTATGGGTACTGATGGCCGCAGAAGCTTGGATGCACTACCAAAAAACATGCCCAGGGGGGCATTGGCCCACCCCACTTCAACGAGGCAGTCAGCAAATGGGGGGCCACCGACAGAACGGCGATAACCGCCTATAGAAAGTCCATACAGCAGCCAGTAAAAGAGATGATAACCACTGCCGAAGGGCAAAGCCGGACGCGGGTGGAAAGCCAGCGAGCGGCAGAGACCCAGAGGCCTGCGGATGGCCTGAACACAAGCCTAGAGGCCGGAAAACAGGCACCACAAACCCAGGAAAGGGGACGCAAAACTACTACGAAGCAACCAGGCCTATGGGAATGGCTACATAGATTAGCCTCCACAACACCCCCAGGTAATGACGGGCAGACACCTGAGGAGCAGCAAGCACAGGAAACCCACCTAAACGAAGAATGGGAGCAAACACAGGACGAACCAACAGCAAGATGGGAAAGATTTGTGGACACACGTCTGGAAACACCAGAGGCGTGCCAGGACTCCCGAGAATACCAAACCCCTCTCACAGAGCCAACAAAGACTGACATAGGAAAGGACCGTCTACACATGCTCACATGGAATGTGGCGGGACAAAGTGATGCCTGCCTTGACCTTGCCGAGGTCATTAACAAAAGAAGCCAAAACCAACAGAGTCTACAAGTAATTGTACTCACGGAAGTGAAACATGCACACGACAGTGTAATGAGAAGATTCAGAGACATGCAATACACTGCAATAGGCACCAAAACTGAGGTGCAGAAAGCAGAAGGCACGGCTGAACAGGCAATGAAAGGAGGAGTGGCAATACTCCTCGGCAACCCCTACAGCCACGCACACAACCACCATGTAGTCCCTGCGAGACACCTCGAGGGATACCTCCTACATGTGGTGCTGCACCTACCGGGAAAGGTGATGTACCATGTGCTAGGCATTTACAACCCACCAGGGGCAGAGGAGTGCAAAACCAGAGACAAAATACTCAAATACACAACCAACCTGCTCAGGAAAACTGCGGGAAAGGAGAACGAACATGTGGTCATAGGAGGAGACCTCAATGCGAGCAACACCAGCACAGGTAGAGGAATGACGAAAACCGACAAGCAATGGGCGAAACTTGCGGAGGAGCTAGACCTCCACAATGTAGGCCCGCCAGTCGATACCACACTTAACTGGGCGAAACACAGGAACATTGACAGATGGCTTGCACCGGGGAACAAGCAGGCGCAATACGAGATGGGGGACACCACACACCTCACCCGGCACCATACGAGTGACCACGAGATGGTGAGCCTAGCAACCCTCCAGTTGGACAGCATAGGCACCCACGAACCATATGTGGACCGCGACCCCCAACCAGGGCATGTAAAGCTGAACACGCCCCTGAACAAAACACACAGGGAAACACTCCAAGGCGTCCTCCTCAGGACACACGATTATGCCAGAACCGCTGAACTGAAACGCATAACAGAGATGGCCACACAGTGCAGGGAAGAGGACAACAGGCAAGTGGCACACGCCACCATAGACAGAGCAGGGGAAACAGTACTAAACATACTCACCGAGGCGAATAAATATGCGCTACAGGACGACGAACTGCCAACTACTATAGTTGGAGGCACCTCCAACCGAGTGGGAAAAGACCTGCTGATGAGCAAAAAGGACAGAAAGGAAAGGGACGCCGCAATACTCAAGATGCGGGAGCACAAGCAAACCAAACGACACCTACGAAACCCGCACACGGAACACTCAACCCTCAGAAGCCTGAAAGAGGGAGAAATGAAAGGCCCAACGGACAGGGACAATGCAGATGCAAAAGAGTGGGTGTCGTGGCTCACTGAGGAGGCCAAAAAAGAAAGGTCGGCAGCGCACAAGGTAGTAAAGCAGCACTGGCAACAAGCCAAGCAAAGACACAACAACAAAACAGTAAAGGAATACTGGAACAACCAAAAAAGATACCACAAAAGGATATATACCAAGGCACAAGAAACAGGCCATGCCCCCACGGCGAACATACAGGCTCTACAGGACAGAGAGGGCAGCCTGGCTGTAGGCCACAGGAACATCGCTAACGCACTAGCAGACCACATGGCCCACTCGGCACCATACAGGATGGAGCACCGAAGTCCACCCGACTCGAAACCTCCACCATGGGAAGACCCAGCTCACAGGGAGCGCCTCATAAAGTTGCCAAGACCAGACCCCAGTGGGCTGGACCTCACGATAAGTCGACAGGGCTACAGCAAAGCGGTACACACCCTAAACAACAACAAAGCACCAGGCCCCACCAGGACCCCGAACGAAATTCTTAAGTACATGCCAGAGGACTTCCATGATGCACTACACGCACTCATGCTGGAAATGTGGAACAGCAAGCATGTCCCTCTCACCTGGAAAAAGGGACATTCTGCTTCCACCACAAGAAAGGGGATGTCACCTTACAGCAAAATTACCGACCCATAGCCCTGCTCGAAGGGGTATTCAAGCTGTACACCTCACAGATAGCAAGCATGCTCTCCACGTTCTGCGAAACGCAAGGAATACTAGCCCAGGCTCAGGAAGGCTCAAGGGAAAAAAGGAACACGCTTCGACAACTCACCAGAGTAACCAACGCGATTGAGGATGCAAACGTCTCAGGACGAGAACTACATGGCCTGTATGTAGACTTCGAAAACGCGTACGGCTCAGTGGACCACGACAAACTACTCCAAACGATGCAGTACCTTGGAATTCCCGACGAACTCACACAGGTGGTGCGGGATGTCCTAGGTACACAAAGCCATGACACAATGTCCATGAACACCAGAGTAGGAGGGGAAACCTCACACAAAACTGTACAGGTGCAAAGAGGACTCCTCCAGGGAGACAGCATGAGTCCCCTCCTTTTCATAATATACCAGGAACCATTGTTAAGATGGCTTGAAGTGGGAGAGCATGGGTACCAACACAAGTATGCAGCAGAACAAGAAAGGCTAGGCCCCCTCAGGACGACAGCAGGGGCGTTCGTCGACGACCTACTCATACTGTGCCCTACGATTCACCACATGAGAGCTCAGCTACACAAACTGCAGGCATTCTCACAGTGGAGCGAACTCCGAATTAACCTCACCAAGTCAGCCATAACCGGCATAAAAAATGGGGTCTCCATACCTGAACAACTCCACAAAGACCTCAAAATGCTAGGACTGGACGGCAAGCTAAGCCACTTCAAAGTACTCAAGCCAGACGACACGTACAAATACCTGGGAGTACTACTTGCATTCACAGGCAGGTGGGACAAGGAAAAAGAGGCCGCTAAGGAAGAGATGAACCACAGAATACAAGCCCTACTGCGCTCCCCTCTGACACCTGACCAAAAGGAATACTCCCTTCACTCCGCAATACTGGGGAAATTCAGATATGGATTACACCTAGGGCTGTACACAGCGGGCGAAATAGACGAATTCAACAAAATAATAGGGGGGCCACAAAAAATATACAAGGCCTGCCCCGCAACGGAACGCCAAACATTTTCACCACACAGGAAAAGGAAAAGTACGGCTTGGGAATGGTGCCACTCCAGGCAGTCTACGCCCAGTCGATTTGGAGCGGACTACTGGAGGCCATGCACAGCGAAGAAGACAAGGGGACGGTACGGGGCCCGGCTTGGAGGCAAATAAACCTAAAGTCGAGACTCAGAATGTCCCATGTCAGCAGGTCCACTAGAGGACTGGTAGAATACCACAGCACCACACGCAGGAACTGTACAGACCTCGACAAACTCTGGGGGGGGCACCAAACAAAACACAACACACTGAGGAAACTCAATGCCCTACTCAGATACAACATTACGCCCCGGGGGACGGAGGGGATGCTCAGACAACTCCAAACCCCAATACCAAAGATAATGGAACAGCTAGAAGGGGCGACCAGAAGGAAGTCCGACAAAGAAATGAGGGAACAACAAGAAATACGAAAGCAGGCAAAATAATTGATGGAGACATACCGACGCCTCCAGACTGGCAGGCAATGTGCACAGACCAGACTGCCAGGGTCACAATACCCAAGGACACACCAACTGCGATAAATTTCACAACGTGCCTCAAACTTTTTGCACACTTCCCGGACCTAGCGCTCC
Organism: Cymbomonas tetramitiformis; assembly: GCA_001247695.2. Lineage (NCBI taxonomy): Eukaryota > Viridiplantae > Chlorophyta > Pyramimonadophyceae > Pyramimonadales > Pyramimonadaceae > Cymbomonas > Cymbomonas tetramitiformis. The sequence continues at coordinate 16,146 of LGRX02006506.1, forward strand.
TCACTACCCGAGATGGCCAACATGCGATTAGCCAGGTGAATGTCAGGGAACAATGCACAGATGCAACCCTCAACACAGACCGCAGTGCCATAGCAAAAGGCCTGGCACACCTATACCCATACCTATGTGAAGCCCAACCGAGGGACATAGCGAAACCGGGGGACTTCTATGACAGTCCCACAAACAGACGACTGAAGCAACAATACAGGAACATGCCCAGGGAGGGACCGCTGGACTCCCACGCAATACGAACTAACCTCCCGCGCCTCGACTCGGAGCAGCTGAGAGCAAAAATGACGGAATGGGAGGCGAGACTGGTCCCCAGGGAAGAGATTCACAGGCAACTCTCCCTGCACCCGCTTACAAGGATTAACGAAACGGAGAATACCGGCCCGACACCGGGGGAGGAAGAGGAAGAACCCCAGCCCCTCCACACACGCCCACAAACCAAATGGACAGATGAAATAGACCCCATGGCCGAAAAGCTTGAGACAGGCTTCGAGAAAGGCCGAACGATTGACAAGCCGAAAGAGATTGTGGCAATGAGGACCCTACTCGTTGACCCAACAGACCCACACTCCCTAGTAACGCAGTACAGAACCCAGTGGAGACACTCAGAGGGGGATGACTCCTACTCTTGGAGTACAAGGGAGACCATAACCGACTACCTGAAACTAGCCAAACGAAGGGGCCAAAGCGCGACCACCTTCCTAACCCTGAATAGAAGACTGCGAGCAAGGGGCTCCCAGGTGACCCACCCCACAGGCCTCAAAGAAATACTGGCC